>JAFIRS010003256.1:0-146427 GCA_018342105.1 Gonioctena quinquepunctata | reverse complement strand
TCGGGGGATATATCTAACGTTTTTGACTGTTACGTAAGCTTCATCTCTACCGCTTCAGACGACTAAACTTCAATTGGTTCGAGTCCTATCTAAGTCTGATAAGTCTCATCTTTTTGGCAAATTAAGAGATGTTCACTAATTTGGCAGAACACACTTCTACTATCTTCTTGCAAGAACTAAATTATCTTGAGTAAAATGACTCGTATATGATGAATTAATTTGTATCTTTTTGAACTACCTTTATTTGCCCATGAGATGACAATCTTCTGACTATAAGTATTTTTATTTGGAGATGGAAAATTTAAATATAGTGGATATTTTTTTTAAAGAGTCAGGGAACCCCTCTGTGATGGTTGGGAATTCACACCCAAAAACAAGATATTTTTGAATGAAAAGTCCATTTACTTGTGAAATTCATGTGTTTATTAAAAAGGGATATGTTTACTAATAATAGTCATTAACCTTATCGATCTTGACAGTGGGCCTTGTTCTTCTACCAACTGCTTGGTTTAGATCCCCCTCCTTCGATTATCTCATGCGGGGTGTTACTGAAAAATAAAAGGAAAACTGATTTAGATTGTTTTCTCCACTCGCCTTTGTTAGTAGGACTCACCTTTTCCGGATAAGTCATTCTAAGATAGCTGGAAGCAGCCTAGACTGACGCACACCAGGATTCATCGATTTCTCAACTTCATCAACATATTTTATGGTATCTACAATAATTTCTCTGATTTTGTTCAGGTCAGAAGGTTGTTAGAGAGGTAATAGTCCGGCAGAGATGGGCAGTGAATGGCTTGGTAATAGTTTGTATCTCAGAGCAATTATTGCTCTGAGGTTTGTATCGGAAAGTTTAATGAAACAATGTCATCGAGGACATTTTCCAACGCCCTCAATGTTCAAGTCAATTCATCGACTAGAGACATCAGTCCACTTTCCTACCTTTCCTTCTTCCTTCGTGGAAGTTTCCATGATCCCAAAAAGGCCGTTTACGAAGAATTCACTTTTTGACAGATGTAAACATTGTAGTAAATTTCAAGGATTTCATCTCATTTTCGCGCCAACTGTTCTGTGAGGGATCTTGTTCGCGAACAATAATCTTTGGCTAAACACCGACGCCGGTGAGCACACTCCCCTCAACCGGAAATTTTGCCGAATCCTCTGTAGATTGAAATATTCACATGTTATATGTATAGGTATATTTTTATGGTGATCACTGCATTCGTGTTATCTCATTTCGACAATCAGTATGTGTATTCCATTGTTTATCATTATTGTCCACATTTATTTTGGAATATAAGTTGGTTATTAATTATAAATCTAAATATATAACTAACTGACAGTCCAAACTCCTGGGGCTAGGACCGTGAAAATTTGCATGTGGGTTTCTTTGACACTGTAGGTGAGCCCTAAAAGGAAGGATTTTTGGAAATTCAACACCTAAGGTGGTGCAAAAGGGGATGAAGGTTTGTATGGAAATCCGACATATTTGAATCATTAAATCTGACCAACTGTCAAATTAATGTTCGAAGCTAGATAGAATCACATAAATAAAACCAGGAAAAATATAAATTCTACGCGGACGAAGTCGCGGGCACCAGCTAGTATACAATACACGGGAAAATCCTTTCAATAAGTGATGATATTGGAATAGCTAAATATATATGTGCTAGTAATTTCAACAAGGAAAATATTTTGAGAAATTCGACATAAATGATGGATTCACAATTACAAAGGACGTTTGCTCATGATAGAAATCTTATGATGGAGCGAATAATGATTTTATGAAGTGCTGAAAATTACATACAATTACTTAATTTAGCTTTCAAACTAATAAAAGTACGGAGAAGCAATCTTTCGCTATCTGAAAAATCTATATTCTAGTCTGAAGGGAACGCTGCAGCGTTTTGTGATATCTGAGTGAAAGAGCCCAAATTGTGAAAACTGATAGTCTCAAGAACTCAAATTACCTTCATAGCAAATTGACTCAAAAATATATAAATTAATTTGTATGTTCTCTAAACTACCTTTGCCTATTGTAATAATTTTTTTCAACTTGTGATTGTATTTTATCTAGTAACCGGCAAATATTTATTTATTTATTTAATCAACGGGTAAACCCTATTTTTACATGATAAGATAAAATACGTGATTCTTAACTTAATCGACTTACAGCTAAACTAAATTGAATAATATAAAATGAAATAAGTTACATAGACAAAATATCACATGTTGAAATAAGTTAAAGTAAAAGTACAGTTTACAGACATTAGAATCATTATTGAAATCACTGAGCTTTGGTTCAGGGTAACTTTTTCAATTTTTGCTTTGAAGACACGAATGAAGAGCCAAATAAATCAATATGACCACTATATTAATCCATACTTCGCCAACCTGTTGACTGGTGAATTTTGAGCATAGTTAGTTAGGATTAATGTTGTGTGGAAAACTTTGGAAGTTCTGGTTTGTCTAACCGGAACATTCAGGTAAAATTCAGATAATAGGCAGGGACAGTGATTATTCCCGATATAATTTTATGGAGAAAACAAATATCTGAGTTGATTCTTCTTTGTTCTAGAGACTGTAAGTTCAAAGACTCCATGATTTCGGCATAATTATATTCACCATAACTCAACCCCATTTTGTAAAATACACAACGTAGAATTTTTTTCTGAACCCCATCAATATTCTTTTTTTGGTAACTGTAGTTGAGAGTCCATACAACGGCTGCATATTCAAGTATTGATCTAACTAATGCACAATATAGAACTTTAGTTGTTTGAACTGAAAATTCCTTGGATGATCGTATGATGAAGCCTAACATTTTAGAGAACGGGAAATTATGTCTCTGATGTGTGGGTAGAAGGGATTCAGTTATCAAATGTAACGCCCAGGTCACGAATTTCATTGACTGTTTCGGTAGGAGTATCACCCAAAATATATTTCTTGGGTGAATTTGATTTGGAAAAGGTTATCTGGTGACATTTATTGATGTTTAAATCTATGACGTTAACTTTACACCATTCATAGAATAGAGAGATTTCTGTTTGCAGATTTATCGCATCGTTGTCGTTATCAATTTTGTTAAATATTTCAAAGTCATCCGCAAACAACAAATATTTAGATTTTTTAACAAGGAGCGATATGTCGATTATGAACAGATCGAAGAAAAGTGGGCCACAGTGGTACCCTTGCGGGACACAGATGTCACAAAAATATACAATGCTACCTATTTTAACTCACTAACCTGTCAAATAACTAACTAACCTGTCAAATAACTTCTTAGCCAGTTGAGCAAATTCCCAGAGATCCCATAAGCTTCCAACTTTGCCAGTAGTATATCGTGGTTGACTCTGTCGGACGCTTTAGAGAAATTTGTATAGATAGAGTCGACTTGGAATTTGTTCTCTAATGCATTGACAATGTACTGATGATGAAGTATTAAATTGGTTGAAGTTGAATTTAAAATAAAATTGTCAAAGAAGAAGGACATAAATCTATAGCTCATCTACATAGTAAATTTTGAGTGGTTTAGACTGAAAGATCAATATAGTATTTGGTATCAAATTGTGCAGAATTTCATAGTGCATCTAAATTGACTCATAGTCAGTCTCTTAACTAAAGTGTTACAGCTGCATTTGGTATTTATGCTGAGTGGAGTAAAGAATTCTGAAAATAAAAAAGTAAAGTGGTAAAGTAAAAGGTAAAGTGGTAAAGTGGAGAAAAAAAGGATTTATCTCTGGTTTCTTATTGCAACCTTATAGTCCAGGCAATAAACGATATTCATATACACAAGAAATTATGGAATCTGTTATCTTCAAACTCAAGTCCGGAGAGATTACCATATTATGTGATAGCTGTCAACGATCGACTCATAAGGAATGCTCAGGATTTAATGCGAGTGAGATGAAAGTAATGGACCTGAGAGGAAAAAGGATCCTCAAATTCTATTGTGAGGATTGCCAAAATGGAGTTCGACTGATTCCAAAACTACTTCTTAAAATAGACAACTCAGAAGCTGAATTGGGTAAGCTGAAAAACTCAACAATTTCGAGAAATGTCGAAAATTCTTCGGTGGAAAATAGGGAAGAATGGATAAATGAAATGGTTGAGAGGCAAAATCGTGCTTCAAATATAATTATCTTCAATGTGAATGAATCACAAATGAAGTCCCAACAAGAAAGAGTATCTGAAGATAATAAGGCGGTGGAAAGTGTAGTGAAAAACTTTAACAGCATTGACAAAAGTGACTTAAAAATGTTTAGATTGGGTAAATATGTATCAAATAGAGCTAGACCTATCAAGGTTATGCTTAAGGCAACTGATGATGCAAAATTTGCACTCAGAAATAAACATCTTTGTGATATTCCTAGTATTAGAATCTATGGTGATCAGACCAAGGCACAACGGGATTATTTTCAACTTATAAAAAATAAACTCAAGAATATGATTGAAAATGGCTGTAACAATAAAACAATTAAATTCATCAATAATAAACCAAAGATTGTGGATAAAATGGAACAAAAAAATGCTCATTGAACCCTAATGTACTGTATAATACTGATATAATCTATCTCAATTCCCAAAGTATTGTGAAAAATCGGGATCAAATTCAAGAAAGTCTCACCTCCTACAATCCAAAACTTATTTTACTCAGTGAAACCAGAACAACAGCGGATATTGAAGAAACTGAAATTAAACTTGAAAAATATAATCATGTTCGTTGCGATTCAAATAGTAGGCACACAGGAGGGGTCTTACTCTATGTTAGAAAAGAATTAAATTATACTATATTCAAAATACTCAAACTACAAGACAACTATTGGTGTAAATATTTGAAAATTGATTTCATAACAAAATACTGTTTAGTTGGATGTCTCTACCACTCTCCATCAAGTTCTCATTCAAAATTCATTGAAGAGTTTGAAATTATTTGTGATGTTTTATTCTCAAATAATAATCACTGTGTGATAGTTGGCGACTTCAACATAGATCTAATGTCTAATTCTTTCTATAGTAGGAAAATGATAAATCTATTGTCTACCTATGGAATTGAACAATGTATAACCAAATATACTCGTATTACTGATACCAGCTCAACATTGGTGGATTATGTTTTAAGTAACCAAAATAATTTGAGGGCGGGTGTACATGACTGTCCAAAAATAACCGATCATTCAGTAATATCAGTAAATTTATTCAATAATTCTATACAGCCACATGTTAATGTAAAAAAAATCAGAAATCTTAAAATTGAAAATCTTAACGATATTAAAACCAGACTTATAAGGCAGAACTTTAATCTAGACACTGTTGATGTTGAAGTCATATATCAAGAAATTTTGGAAAATTGTGAAAATGTTATAAATGATATTGCACCAATTGAAACTTGTCATTATAAATCAAAACTACCTTGGTTTGATTATGAGGCATATGATAAAATCAAAATGCGTGACAGGGCCTATAAAGAGTTTAAGTATTGTGTTGATAATGAAAAACAAATGAAATGGAAAATCTTCAAAGAACATAGAAATAGTGTAGTTAATCTTTTGAAACAAAAAAAAAGAACAGTACTATGTTGACAAAATTGATAGGTTCAGACATAATCCTAAGGAAATGTGGAAAACCTTAAAAAATTTAGTGAACAATAAACGTGAAGACATCCCACCAAATATAAGCTTTATAAATGGTGATGGGCGATTAATGTTAAAAGATAATATGGAAATAGCACAAAGTTTCAATAAATATTTCATCGAAAGTATTCAGGATATCGTAGAGAGTATAAACAATACAGAAAGATTTTTGAAATTTGATAAATTTGCGATACTTCCGATGCAAGATCTACGTAAAATAGTGGGCAGCCTCAATAATAAGCTTTCTTTGCATGAAACCCTGAACTGCAGGATGTTGAAAGAAGTATTCGAAACCATTGGTCATGTTATTTTAAATTTCATTAATACATCCTTGCATACTGGTAAAATCCCATATAAATTAAAAATTAGCAATGTTGTACCCATTCAAAAAGTAGCACATACCTACAAAGCGGAAGAATTTCGTCCGATTAACACTCTACCACCAATCGAAAAACTTCTAGAAACAGTTGTCTATGAACAATTACTACGTCATGTTTTTGAAAATTCAATATTGATGAATAATCAGTCGGGTTTTAGAAAGCAGTATTCCTGTGAATCAGCACTGCAACTCACTATATGCTATATTAAAACTCATCTAGATAACAATAAATTGGTTGTTGTTGTTTGTTTTTTTTTACCTGAGATCTACCATTTTCTGGTTCAATTTTATATTAAATCCTTTATGTGAAGAAAACCGTTTATTCGATTTTTCTATTCATTCCACTTCACATGGCACTTATCTTTCACTATATGCTAGATGGGCCTGCCACTCCTACTAAGAAGGAATCTTTTATTTAGAAACCTATCGAGGTGGGAGATTTTCGGAGTGTTTCTTTCTGTCACTAGGTACCGCCAGTTAAAGTTTATCTTTTCTGGCGTACCTATAGGTGTTACAAGATCGATGATGGTTTGTTTACGTTGTGTCTCACTTCAGCCAGAGTTCTTTGGACCTTTGGCTGGTTGACTACTCCGTACTGATGAGGGCCAAGAAGCCTGAAACCGGTATGCGGATTGTTAGGTGAACACGACATAAATTAAACATAATCGAGCTTATCAGAAAGTTTGCATTTAATGTCCATTGATATTATATGGAAGTATGCATGGATTTTCAGGTGAATATCATTCAATGTTCTGCTGGTATTTCCAGGAAATAGTTGTTTTTCCCTGTTTTTTTGGAAGAACGTTTATTATTTTTCTATTCATTCCACTTCACATGGCACTTATCTTTCACTATATGCTAGACGGGCTTGCCACTCCTACTGAGAAGGAATCTTTTATTTAGAAACCTATCGAGGTGGGAGATTTTCGGAGTGTTTCTTTCTGTCACTAGGTACCGCCAGTTAAAGTTTATCTTTTCCGGCGTACCTATAGGTGTTACAAGATCGATGATGGTTTGTTTACGTTGTGTCTCACTTCAGCCAGAGTTCTTTGGACCTTTGGCTGGTTGACTACTCCGTACCGATGAGGGCCAAGAAGCCTGAAACCGGTATGCGGATTGTTAGGTGAACACGACATAAATTAAACATAATCGAGCTTATCAGAAAGAAACATTTGCATTCAATGTCCATTGATATTATATGGAAGTATGCATGGATTTTCAGGTGAATATCATTCAATGTTCTGCGTGGTATTTGCCAGGAAAGTAGTTGTTTTTCACCTGAGATCTACCATTTTCTGGTTCAATTTTATATTGAATCCTTTATGTGAAGAAAACCGTTTATTCGATTTTTCTAATAAATTTGTTGTAACTGTATTTTTTTACCTCAAGAGGGCCTTTGAAACAATTGACAGGAGAATATTGTTGTCTAAACTAAGGCAGTACGGTATTGGTGGTAAAGTGTTGGATTGGTTGAATGACTACCTTGAACACCGCAAGCAACGAGTACGTTTTAAGGATCAAACATCGTCAGATTCGAGTAATGATGTAGGTATTTCACAGGGAAGTGTACTAGGTCTCCTATTGTTCACATTATACTTGAATGATATTGAGCTCTTTGTGGAATGTGAATTCATTAGTCTGTTTGCTGATGACACCATGATTTCATGTAGTGATACTAATATTGAAACAGCTATTGAAAAAATGAACACTGTATTGACAGAAATAAACAAATATCTGAGTATAAATACACTCAAATTGAATGTATCCAAAACACAGGCAATGATCTTCACAACAAAACCCAAGAACGAAACCATTGATTTTAGTGAGAGTATTTTAAACATCAATAATGAAAATATACAATTTGTTCCAAATGTTAAATATCTGGGATTCGTTCTAGATAATTTTCTGAATTTTAGTAGCCACTTTAAATACATTTACAAAAACATTTCAAAAAAACTATATTTTTTTACCCGAATATCTCAACACTTATCAAGCCAGACTAAAATCACCGTGTATAATTCAATAATCCAGCCACACTTTGATTATTGCTCATCCATAGTGTACAATCTGAATAAATTGAATATGCTTCAAAAATTGCAAAATCGTGGTATGAGGGTAATTTTAAAAGCGAATCGCCTCACCCCAATGAGATCGATGTTGATGACACTTGGTTGGTTTGCAGTGGAAAACAGACTTTATTATCATACCATGATTTTCATATTCAAGATAACTAATAATATGGCTCCAGAATACTTTCAACAGTTTATAACATACAGTAAAGATATACATAATCATAACATACGTAGAAAAAATTACATTTATGTACACATCACTTCCTACCTACTGTAGTACCATGAACTCACAATTTTTTAGGGGTTTTGTGAATTTCAATAAACTACCGGATTCTGTTAGAACATCTACTTCTTTGATCGATTTTAAAAGCAAATTGAAGGAATACGTCCAACATAAATACACAGACTAATAGTACGGAATATTACACTTTTGTTGAATTTCATTTTATGTGAAAATATTTTTATACATATATTTACTTTTAGTATTTACTTATATTCATTTTTTCTTATTATTTTATCATTGATTTTTCGAATTTGGTTGTTCTATCACTTAAATGATTTGTCCTAAATGTACCATATCTAGATATCCGGATATGAATTGTAATATATTTCCAAATAGTTCTGTCAGTTTGAAGTGTTACTTAGTTAATATGTGATTTATAGTATTTATGTCTGTTTTATATTTATGTTATTTATTTTATATTTATGCTATTAATATTATTATATATATGTTATATCCAAAAATCCAGGCATTCTACGCAGTAATTCCACAACGCAGTTGCAACATTGTTGCAAGAGCAAATAGGACAAAGCCAAGTCAGCATTCATCCACCTGGGCTCCAGAAGCCGTAAACAAGGCGCAGTTCTGAGTCAGCACCACCGCATCTATAAGAGGACCCCAAGAACCGAAGAGCGTCACTTCTATTCGGCACTTCTATTCCGTTAGTTGTCACATATAATTTCATATCATTTTTGTAAAACAAGTATAAAATAAAGTTTATTTTTAAAAAACCATTTAAGTGAATATCACTATAACAAATTGGCGCAGTCGTGCGGATTTTTCAACACCCTGATTTCAACACCTTGAAATACCAGAGTGGAGGTTTCCAAACCCTTGTGAGAAGAACCCAACGCAAGACGAGAAGACGGTCTCTGGAGCTTTGAGGAAACACGCAGAACGAGGCTCATCCCAAAGTAGCAACGCTCATCCAGCCGGATTTCATCTTCCGTCACCCAGCGAAAGAAGAACACCCAGCGAAAGAACAAGAAAATAGCAAGTAAGAAAATCATCCCAGCACTCCTGAGACTTCCCTGTGGATTAGGAACACCTAGTGAAGCCCCTGACAGAGAAACTCAGCACTCATCCCCAACACCCCTGAAGCTTTGTGGATAGGAACACCTAGTGAAGCCCCTGGCAGAGAACTTCAGAAATCTCACCTGTAAATAACTGTAAGTGACATCGAATCATCTAGTTTTAAATTATTCAATTCACTCATTGAAACTATTTACAATTCTTTTTCAATTTCAATCTCAGAAAAAGTCCTGTTTTGTTAATAGCAAATTGTCCCAATTTTGACCTATTATACCCTATTTTGACAATTTCACCCATTTTGAAAAGACCCCATTAAAATGTCTGTTTCCGACGATGGCGAACATCATAATGCTGATGTAGGAAATGATCCCGAACTCGAACCATACAAATTATCTGAAATTTTTTCTATCGTCCCTCAGTACGATGGAGATCCAATCTCTTTAAATACTTTCTTAAATGCCTGCGACCATGCCCAACAAATGGCAGTCGGTCAACAAAAACTTTTGTTAACGATTCACATTAGAAATAAATTGAAACAAAAAGCAGCCCAATTGATAAACTCTCGAAATCCTGAAACATATGGCGAAATAAAAACTCTACTTAATGCTCATTTTGGAGATTCAAGAGATCTCACCTCATTAATCCAAGATTTACAGAGAATTAGACAAAATACCGGAGAGAATGCCCTTGCTTTCTTTCGAGACTTCAAACTCATCATGCAAAATGTTATCTTGCATCCAAAAATCAAATCTAATTCAAATGCAGAAAACTGCTCAATCAAATTTAATTGAATCTATGGTTCTTAACACTTTATTAACTGGTCTTGAATCCAAATTAGGTCAGATAATTCGTGCAAGCGATCCAGTTAACATGCTGGAAGCATCAATCAGAATCAAACGAGAACTTCAATTATCATATTTTGAAAATCAAAAACTCAATCAATCAAATCGTCCTTCAACATCATTTCAACCAAGTAAAATGAGTAATATGAATTCATCCAAACATGACCGAGACATTATCAATTTAGTTACCAAAATACAACCGTTTCATCATATTCTAGTCAAAATCCACAAAATTCCCAATTTTATCCAAATCAAAACCCAAACTTCAACAGGAATCCTAATTCAAATTTTCCGAGATTCCAAAATTTCCAACAACGATTCCAAACTCGAATGCAATCAACTTCAAACTCACAGCAAAGTCAATTCCAAAGGAATTCATTTCAACAAAATCAATTCCAACCCAGATTAATAAATTGAATCAAACCCAAGTAAGACCCTCTGTAATTCAAAGAAATCCGAATTATCCATCATACTCTTCGAATCAGAGAACTCATCATTTCAATGAGGATTACAATGAACCTCAATATCAGTCAAATGACTTTTACTTTCAAAACGACTCTCAGTTTCTAGAACTTGATAACAGTAACTATGCATCTTATGATTGCAATTCATCACAACATTATGACGACTCTTTCGAAACATATAATGATTACTTTGATGAAGATCCTGACACATCGGATTTTTATTCACGCCTAGCTATAGATAGTCCTCCTATTTGTCTGAACGAGAAGGAAATAAACAACCTTGTCGACCAAACAAATTTACTCCAGATAGAAAACAAAAACACGGAAAAAGTCAATTGCACCGATCTAATGACACCACAATCCCAAAATTCATTCCAAAACTCTTCAGAAATTCATTTAAATACAGTAAACGCTAATAATTTATATTATATATTGATAGTACAGGAAAATTCAAAATTTTATAGATACCGGAGCAGGAATTTCTATTTTAAACCCCAAACAGTTGCACATTACCCTTTATATCGTTCTCCCGAAAACTTACCTATTCAAGGAATTTCTAATGAAAAAATCATGATACAAGAATCTGTCATGATTCCTTTCAATGATACAGACCTACATAAAATTTACATTCACGATTTAGATATCGAATTCGACGGACTTCTAGGTTCAGATTTTCTCGAACACTACGATGGCGTAGTTGATATCAAAAATAAAAAATTAATAACGAATTTTAAGGAACTTCCCCTTTTCAAAATTGAAAAAATATCCCAATTGAAGATCAAAAAAATTCCAGAAGAAATTAAAAATATTATTTCAATCGAACCAAGAACTGAACAAATATTTAAATTGAAAAGTAATTTGAAGAATACTGAAGCTATACTGGTAGCTCAAGAAAAAGAAAAAGTTCGACTTCCAAATGCTTTCGTAAAGATAAATGAAAATGGAGAATTTTTTACAACAATTGTAAATATTAATTGTATTTCAAAAACAATTGATTTCTCAGACCTGAAATTAGAACCTGCAACCGACTCTGAAAATATACTGAATTATAATATTTCAGATTTTGAACAAATAAATATACAGACAGACAGACAGACACCAAGAGATAGAAAAACAATTGAGACTTGATCATTTAAATGAAGAAGAAAAAGAACTTATAACTGAAGTATGTTTAAAATTTTCTGACATATTTTATTTAGAAAAAATTTTCCTTAAAAAAAAATCAAATTTCGAAAATGTTAGATAAAAAATTATTCAACCTTCCATTTCACCTTGGTCATCCCCAGTATGGGTTGTCCCAAAAAAATTAGACGCATCTGGAAAACAAAAATGGCGAGTTGTAATTGATTATAGAAAACTTAACGAAGTAACAGTTGATGACAAATACCCCCTTCCAAACATAACTGATCTACTTGACCAACTTGGACAGTGTCAATATTTCACAACCCTCGATTTGGCATCAGGTTTTCACCAAATTGAAGTTGACCCTAAAGATATTTCAAAAACTGCTTTTTCAGTTGAAAATGGACATTACGAATTCCTTCGTACCCTTTCGGTTTAAAATGCCCCTAGTACATTTCAGCGCTAATGGATAATATACTACTTGGTATCCAAAATGAAAGATGTCTGGTATACATGGATGATATTATAGTGTATTCAGCAACCATTCATGAACATATTTCTCGACTTTCCGATATTTTCAAAAGACTACAAAATGCATAACTTAAAAATTCAACCTGATAAATGCGAATTTGTACGAAAAGAAGTCGCTTATCTTGGACAACTTGATAATAAAAGACGGAGTAAAACCAAACCCAGAAGAATTGACTGTATTCAAAATTTTCCACAACCAACTAGTCCCAAAGAAATAAAATCATTTCTAGGATTGACAGGATACTATAGAAGATTTATACCTAATTTCGCAAAAATTTCCAAACCCTTAACACGATTATTACAAAAAGATATACCTTTCCAATTCACCACAACATGTGTCGATGCTTTCGAAACATTGAAAAACTTTTTAGTTCAAAGTCCTATTCTGATTTATCCCAATTTTAATGACCCATTTATTCTTACGTGTGACGCAAGTAATTTTGTTATTGGATCCATTCTTTCTCAAGGACCTATTGGCAAAGATCTTCCTATTGCTTATGCATCCAGAACCCTATGTCCCGCAGAAACTAAATATTCAACAATTGAACGTGAATTACTAGCTATAGTATGGGCAGTAAAGCACTTCAGACCTTATTTATTTGGTAGAAAATTCATCTTGATCACTGACCACAGACCTTTAACTTGGTTATTTTCCATAAAAGATCCTGGTAGCCGATTAGCTCGATGGCGGCTAAAACTCGAAGCATATTCCTATGAAATAATTTATCATCCTGGCAACATCAATTATAATGCAGACGCCTTATCTCGCATCAAAATTAATCACTTCAAAGAATGCGCTAAGTTCCATTCTAAAATTTTAATGACAAATGAAGAAAATGAAGAATTATCCGATACTGAAACAGAAATAGCCCCTGAAACCATCTTAGAAGAATTAACAAATTTTTCAAGACTTTTTAAAGAAAAATCATTAATTGAGTATTCCAAATTTTCATTTATAAATGAACAACTTTTGGACAAAAGCCATAAAAATATAATAATATTTCCACAGAGAAACAAAACGACAGACATACATGAAACCATTTTGAAGATATTTTGAAGACGAACCAGATTTTCGTTAATAATAAAATAAATGTTTTAACTAGCAAAACGATCAAAATAGGAAATACTTTATAATCCCTATACCATACGACCCTAATAATGCCATAGAATATATGTTCAGCTCTCTATATAGAGATCAACATGTTTTCGAACCAACACAAAATTATTATGTCGAAAATAATTCAGATCTTCCCATTTAAGAAATGCTCTCATACATTCTTGCAGACAAGGATGAAATTAAATTTCAAATTTGTCAGAACGTAGTTCAAATCCCAGACCAAGATCAAATTCCTTTGATATTAGATCAATATCACAATGGTAAAGCAAATTTACACCGTGGTATTAATGAAACTTTACGAAGAATTAGAGAAAAATATAACTGGACTGGTATTACTAAAGACGTAGAAAAATACATAAAAGAATGTGAAACATGTCATAAAACTAAAATCTGTAGACAAAATTTGAGTAACCCTTTAGTCATTACTGAAACTCCGAAAACCCCTTTCGAAAGAATTAACATCGATCTTTTAGAAATCCCAACAAAAAATTATGCCTTGACTATTAGAGACGAACTTACAAAGTTTACAACAAGCTTATCCAATGGAAGATAAAACCGCTAAATCAGTAGTCAATACTCTTTTATTATATTTCCAACATTATGGAACCCCGTTACGAATACATTGTGACAGTGGAAAAGAATTCAATAACCATACCATGAAAGACCTATGTACTTTATATGACATCAAATTAACTTTTTCAAGCATAAATCATCCCCAGAGTAATGGAAGCTTAGAAAGATTCCATGCTACACTAATGGAAATGATTAGATCTCAACAAATAGAAAATCCCGATGAACATCCTTTAAATGTACTCCCCTATGCTGTTATATGTTATAACATCACGAAAAATAAGACACACGGATTTACCCCTTATGAGTTGATCTTCGGACACACCTCTACACGACCCCAGAAAAATAGAAAATCCCGATGAACATCCTTTAAGTGAACACTAAATACGTTCGAGATTTAAATAACAGAATCTCGTATTATTATGAAATTGCGCGAGCTAAAACCAACCGAAGTAAAGAAAAGCCAAAATAAGATATGACAAAGACATAAAACATGAACCCCAGACTATAAAGTTGGAGACAAAGTATACGTTAAAGAGTCTCAAATAGGAAACAAATTACAAAATAAATTTAATGGTCCTTATAAAATTTTGGAACTCTTCCAAAATTCTGCCCTTCTTGAAAATCTTGAAACAAATCAACACTCTAAAATTAATTTTGATAGAATGAAATCTTATTTCGAATAATTCATTTCAGATCGAAATGCTATTCATCGCGGCTTTGATATCACTTGCGACAGCAGCGTTAAGCCAGTTTGCAGTTATCCCGATCAACAACACTATTGGAGTGTACTATCATGAACGATCCTATTTGAAGCTATCAAACGATAAGTGGACGTTGTTAGCCTTTAAAGATACGTCCCTAATCAGTAGTGCATTAGAACGTAATCATAAGATACTTAATAATCTAATGATATTTTTAGAAACAGATAATCCAAGAATGAACTATTTTTATACAGAAGTTAAAACACATATCAGCCTGCTAACGCAAATTGCTGATTCTTTAAATCTAAAATTAGAAGAAATATACGTTGATACGAAATCAATAAATAAAAGAATTAAAAGAGGATTAATCAACGGTATTGGTACCTTTTGGAAAGCCATTACTGGTAATTTGGATAGTAGTGACGGAGAATATTTTAATGAATGCATTAATAAAATAACCAGAGACGAATATCAATTGGAAAATCTTTTAAAAACCAAATTTCAGTTACCACTTCAGTAATTAGAAGTTTTAATTCTACTATACAAAAATTACAAATAGATGAAGAGACATTTAACAAGGATATTAAAGAGATTGAAAAATCAATTTTTCAGATTTCAGATGATATGGCAATCATTGAAGCGAAACTAAGAGCTTTAGAGATTTGTGAAACTCTCATGGAAAGTTATTTATACATTGAATCCTATTTGAATGATATTTTGAATTCAATCACTTTCGCAAGACTTAAAATACTTCATACATCAATTATTACCCCTAGAGATTTGGAATATGCTCTTCAAGACATTACCCAATCATTAAAAAGAATAATTTACCACTTCCTGCAAAAACCTCGTCTATTGCTCAATATCTAGATTTAATTGAACTTGAAGCTTTTCAAACAGAAAACAGAGTTATTTTTGTTCTGAAAATTCCTCTAGTGGAACCTGAATTTTACACATCCTTTCAATTATATCCAATCCCCATCCTTGATAACAGGACCGGACTTTCACATATTTTACCAACCAATTCAAAATATATTGCGAGAGATGATGATTCTATGTTATATTTTATATTGCAAAATTTAGATGATTGTAAACCTTTAGGAATCAATATGAGAATTTGTTCTGATATTTTACCTTACCCTATAGACAAAGATGCTATATGTGAGGCTCAACTCTTCAGACATTCTATTGAATTACCAAGAACCTGTCAAATGTCTTTACTTTTGCTAAAGATTATAATGTGTTCAATTTAGACACAAATATTTGGTTAATAACTTTATCAGATCCTTTACCTTTAACAATTACCTGTTCAAACATTGAACCTTTTACTAAAATTATTCAATTGAATTCAATTTTGAAACTTCAACCAGAATGTAATGCTTTTATTGGGAATACCAGAGTACATTCAAAACATATGAATAATATTGAAAAGAATGTAACTTATAATAGTCATGCTATTTTAATTCCATTCAATGCTGTGAACATTTGCCTGAAAAACACAATATGCCAATTTGAAACCATTAAAATTAATGATCCGTATATTACGAATTGATTAATATACTAAAATTGATATATTATGTTTGATAATTTTATATATTTTTTGTAAATGCAAAAAAACGTTATCCCATGAAAATTGGAATTTTGTCACCAAGAGGAGATGATCAACCCCCAAGACCTCCAGGCCAACGTCAACCCTTCAGAACCCTTTCTAGGTTCTTACCTTCAAGAAGAAGACCTAGTATCCACATCGGCGAAGACGTCGAGGAAGAAGAAAGAATAATCTTGAATTCCGGCCCAAGCAAAACTTCAGTCTAAAAGTTGCTGCATCCAATAGCATCAACTTTTTCAAAAAGATGGGAGCTGTTATATCCAAAAATCCAGGCATTCTACGCAGTAATTCCACAACGCAGTTGCAACATTGTTGCAAGAGCAAATAGGACAAAGCCAAGTCAGCATTCATCCACCTGGGCTCCAGAAGCCGTAAACAAGGCGCAGTTCTGAGTCAGCACCACCGCATCTATAAGAGGACCCCAAGAACCGAAGAGCGTCACTTCTATTCGGCACTTCTATTCCGTTAGTTGTCACATATAATTTCATATCATTTTTGTAAAACAAGTATAAAATAAAGTTTATTTTTAAAAAACCATTTAAGTGAATATCACTATAACATATATATATATATATATATATATATATATATATATTAGCAATTACTTTTCATATGTATATTAGGGTTCCTAATTGAAATAAAGATCTATCTATCTATCTAAAAAAAAAATTTACCCTGGACAAAACCATGTTGCTCATCATTTATAATGTTCTTGCACTCCCAGGTGAGTTGTTCTGTTATAAGGCAATCCACTAATTTAGGTATGTCTGATTGAATACAGACAGCACGATAGTTTTCAATATTGTCTTTTGAACCCAACTTAAATATTGGTTTCATATTGCTAGTGTTTCAGAATTCAGGAAAAATACCTGCATGAAGGGATTCATTGAACATTATAAATAAAGGCACCGCTAGAGTACAAACACACATCTTTAAAAAATAACAACAAATTCCATCAGGACCAGAGGAAAGTTTCATCGGTAAATTTTGTATCTCATCAAATATACATGTTACATCAATATTACAGGAACTAATGTTACAAATTTTTTCGAAGTTAAATGAAGGGACGGTAATTATTTGATCAGTGAATACTGTTGAGAAGAAGTCAGCAAATAAGTTGACAACCCCAGTGCCGGTAGAACTATGTTTATCCTTAAGAAACATGTTATTGGGAAGATTATCACTTTTTCTTCGACTATTAATATAACGCCAAAAGGATCGTGGATCTTCCTTCATCTAGTTTTCTGAGGTCTTGATGTAATTATCATGACCTGATTTACTGAGCCTATTGCATTGTATCCTCAAGTCGTGAAATAAGAGGAGATCCTCATACTGGCCATACATTTTGAAACTTTTCTTTTGAATTATCAAATGTTTGAGATCAGAGCTGAACCATACAGGAAACGTACTTGGTTTGCAAACTTTCTGAGGAACAAATACGTTTTATTATTACTTTTATATTTATTTTTTATATAATATATATTTTGTACCAAAATTTGCCCATGAGATGACAATCTTCTGACTATAAGTATATTTGATTGGAGATGGAAAATTCTAAATATAGTGGATACTTTTTTCCAAAGAGCCATGGGACCCTCTGTGACGGTTCGGAATTCACTAGCCAAACTCAAGATATTCTCATAGAATGAAAAGTCCACGCTCACTTGAAATTCATGTGTTTATTAAAAAGTGATAATTATACTAATAATAGTCATTAGCCTTATCGATCTTGAGAGTGGGCCTTGTTCTTCCGACCAACTGCTTGGTTTAGATCGCCCTCCTCCGATTATCTCATGCGGGTGTTACTGAAAAATAAAAGCTGATTTATATTATTGTTTTCTCTCCTCGCCTTTGTTACTAGGGCTCACCGTTTCCGAATAAGTCAATTTAAGATAGCTGGAAGCAGCATAACTGTCGCAGTCAGGATTAATAGATTTCTCAACTTCATCAACAGATTTTATGATATCTACAATGAACTCTCAGATGTTTTTCAGGTCAGAAGGTTGTGAGAGAGGTAATAGTCCGGTAGATATGGGCAGTGATGAATGGCTTGGTAATAGTTTTTATCGGAAAGTTTAATGGAACAATGCCATCGGGGACATTTTCCAATCCCCTCAATTCTCAAGACAATTCATCATCTAGAGTCATCAATCCACTCTCCTACCTTTTCTTCTTCCTTCGTGAAAGTTTCCATGATGCCAAAAAAGCCGTTTGAAAAGAAATCGCTTTGGAAAAATCGCCAGGTAGACTTCAAGAAAAATCGAGCAGGTATCTGATTTTTGACAGACAGATGTAAACATTCTAGTTAATTTCAAGGATTTCATTTCATTTTCGCGCCAACTGTTCTGTGCGGGATCTTGTTCGTAGAACTATAATCTTTGAACGAACAATCTGTTTAAATTTTATTTTATATTCAAACATTTGCAATATGTAATAGTGAGTTTTCACATCACGTTAAATAAAATAAGAAATGAAATACCTTTCACTAGTTGTTACGCTCATACATGACTATTCAATCGTAGAATGTCATTGTTTTCCTAATCGGAAAACAGTGTGTCCATTGCCATTTTTAACGCCCCGACGAAAACAGAGGGGTACTGTTATAAGTTTAACGTGTGTTTCTGTCTGTGGCATCGTAGCTCCCAAAGGATAAACCGATTTTGATTTAATTTTTTCAATCTGAAAGGTGACTTTGATCGAGAGTGTTCTTAGCCATGATTCAAGAAAATTGTGAAAGCGGCAAAGTTTTTAGATGACAACATTTTATAATACTGTTAGTGTTGTCAACAGTGACTTATTTTTACTCAATAAACAATAACAGACACAATTTTTCAAATATACATCTATTGTAGTTATTTGATGAATATATTAACATAATACAATTACTGGTTATTTTTTTAGGAGGTGGAGGTAATCCTTTATGGACACCTTATTGCGGTAGTGTGGGAGTCCCTAAGTTAGATTTACTCACTGAAACCTCCACCCGCAGGCTCATCTGGCCATGGCCTCCTATGACACTGGAGCCTTTTGGCCCATTGTATCCTACCTGATAAGAGTAGAGGTCCGGAAGATTTCAGTTGATCCGCTACACAATAGCTCTCCACTTGTCCCTCAGACATTTTGTTTCATCATGTCATTTCCATAGTTCCCAATTGAGGGCCACTTCGAGGTCCCTCCTAGCAACTGCACGTACTGCCGTGGCTACCTTATAGTTCTGGACGGCCCCTATCGTTTGTTCAGCACCCTGAAGAGTCCTCTTCCGATCCCATAGAACGCTCGGAATCACATCTTCTCCAGTACCATGAAAGAAACAAAGAAGTGTTGCCCTCATTCCCTTTCAGTGATTCGACTCAGTGGTCTTTTGTTCCCACGAGTGAGTGAGGGGGAAGGGGTTGGTCCAGCCCTGCGGTGCCCCCGCACAGGGCTAAGGCTGATTACTCCGAAATTTCGCCCTGTTTCTCGGAGACTCCGTTTCTTTTGTGACCCAGGGCGCTCACAGTTTGGATTTAGGTCTTTTTGCCAGAGCCTCGTTAGTCAAGTCGCGGTCGCTTTCCAAACCCCGCAAATATTAGCAAACTGCCTCATTCGCCCCAAGGCCGCGGCTCGTTCACCCCCATACCAAGTGAATGTGATGTTTGACTTTAAGGGGCAGAACAATTACTGCTTACAGTATGATCACTTTTTTAACAATCAATTCTGACTGTAAATTACCATACGAAAATTATGATTAAACAAACATAAAAACTAAATCAAGAGAATACTATTTCCAGAAATTGATGTCACACTACAAATTTCAAAGCACATGAATTTTTATTGAACATGGCCACTTAGAACATTCTCTATAATTTTATATTTTCACTTTTATTTTGCTATCCTATTTCCTACGACTTCCGCTTTACAGGTTACCTACCTGCAAAACATAAAATTGAAAGGCACCACATATAATCTACTCCATTTTCTGATTTTTTACAAATAAATAAAAATAAATTTCAACACATTGTTTAGAATGGAAAATATTCATCATTAAAAGGACATACGGCGGTTTGGTAACGTTCGTTTGCAGAATCACACTTTGGCCTCGATCACAGAACACGTTTAATTTTTTTCCTTTCCATAACATTCTATTCTAACCACTTTATTTTTTAAGAAATTGGTAGTGTTGCTGCAATCTAGACGCAAGTCTCGTATTTGGAGTTCTCTCATGCTATGCGGAGTGCGGTAATGTCAAATTTTTACATACAATAGTCATTTGAAATCACTGTGTTTTTTGGGTTACTCATACCATCACCATTCACAGAAAATTATTTCCCTTTTGGTCTAGCAGAAACTACTCAAAGTTGAGGCATCCTCTGACTGCGTTTAATCTAAATGTTTGTTTTGGTAACGAGAGATTCCGTTAATATGATTGTGAATACACTTGTGAAATTTCGAATACTCATTGGTGATACGGAGTTTTTAAAGGAAAAAAATTTAAGTCAAGTTGAAGTATCACAGCGTTAATTTTTTTTAAAGGTTTTTTTTGCTTAGTAATGTTTGTGAGCTACCTGACATGATTCCTAAAGCAATAAGACATCTCAAAAACTGTTGAAATCTCACGGGAATTGGCTTATCACCAAAAGCTTGGAAGAGAATTATTTTACCTAGGCAAAATGGCATTAACTATGATATTAAATATAAACATTTTTCTTGTTTCATTTTATATTGTAATGAATTATAATTGAAATAAACAAACCAAATAAAAATAAGATACATTGTAATGTAATAATTTTTATATAAGCCTTTACTAGTTGAAACATCCGAAACTGCATATTATTTTTGTTGAAAAAAAAATAGGAACAAAAAGTATCGAGATATTTTACAGTTATTTTTTTATCATTCTAATTATTTTAATGAAATACTTGCCATTTTTTCAGGACATCATGGATTTGTCTCGTGGTAAATAAAAACACCAAGGATTTGTCAGATTTAGGGAAAAATCAAGGTAGGATCAACTGTAATAATTTTTACGATTTTCGAGAAAGAGTTTGCAGGGTATCTGTGTTACTCCCACACAAAGCAATTTTAATGAAAGTGATTTAGCCCAACATTTGACATACAGACATGTAAGTTATAGCCAACCATCCAATGAAGACCATGTCTTTTAGGAATTACAGCCAGTTAGAGTGGACTTGTACAGGAAGATAAAAGTATTCTACCATAATTCATTGTAGATTTAACGGCGCAAAAACGTAAAGAAAGAAAGAAATGGCAGGAAACAAGAAATCATATACATAGAGTAAATCTGAATAATATTGCAGACAGGATAAGATCAGAAATTAGAAAACATAACAATGAATTGTGGACTAGAAAACTTGAATCTCTTGATGTGAGGAACAATTCTCTATGGCGCATGACGAGGCGTATGCAACGACGCTTTGAACCTATGATAACCATAGAGAATGGCCCAACACAGGTGGTATCAGACTATCAGAAAGCGGAATACAACGGATGCGGACACGACAGAAGAACAAACTCATTCAACTTCAAATTGCAAATCAAATCAGAGAAATGCTTCCAATCGCCATAAATTCTAGAACCATGTCTAAATTGCTGACAGACTATGACGAACTGGCAAACGTAATCAAAAGATTACCTAATAATAAAACGCCAGGTTTTGATAAAATCGATGCAATGCTGCTTGAGAATCTGCCGAGGAAGGCCCTAGTACAGTTTATATATTTAATAAATAATAAAACAGAAGAGCTGAAATAATACCAATTTTAAAAGGGGAGAAAAACAGAACAAAAATTGTAAGTTACCGGCCCATCTCATTGCTTAGTGCTGTTGCCAAGGTAATTGATAAGATCCTATTGTGTCGCATTGTTCATGGGGTGAGGGAGTTCTTTAATCGGGGGCAAAACACAGTTATGGTACTGTTGGACGTCGAAAAAGATTTCGATAAAGTCTGGACAGGGGGATTAATCAGTAAATTGCAAAGAGTAGGTATGCCTTTACATATGGTAAAATTGTTAGACTCGTACTTAACAGATAGGGTATGCACAGTCAACAAAACCAACTTCTCAGAGTATACAGCTGAAGCAGGTGTCCCACAGGGTTCCCGTTTGTCCCCTCATTTGTATTCTCTATATACGCACGACTTTCCGATGTTCAGGCAGATGAATAAAGCCATATACGCGGATGATACCGCGATATATACGCATTCGTTTGTGCAAGTGAAGTTGCTAAACAACAAGTGCAAATTAACTTGGGCAGGAAGGTCGTGCCCTATATGGAGAATAATAAGATCAAGATAAATTCAAGGAACACAAAAGTTATAAATTTTAGTAGAAAATTTACTAACAATAAATTTTTCAATAAACTCGGTGTTAAAGAAAATAAAGTGGATGAATCGGACGCTGTGGGATACATGTGGGTACAGCTGGACAGGAGTTTAAATTATACAAACATACTAGTCTAGCTATCCAGAGAACATCTGCGGCCATTGATAACAAGAAACTCCAAGTTATCTATGGAAAACAAATTACTAATATATAAGTAAATCATACTGCCAGTCATGTTATACGCCTGCCCGGTGTTCTGCAGCCTTCCCAAGACTACTTACCTGAGGACAGGACAGGATGCAGAACAAAGTGCTCCGTATAGTAACACAAAGCAACAGATACATTCGACTGGATGAACTGCGGGAGTTGACAAAAGTTCCACCGATTCAAGATTATATAAAAGGCTTGTCTGGATAAATTCTACAAGCATTTTATACCAGAGATATCACTGCAGTAGGATCATATCACAAAATGAAAGTAGAAAGCATGGTGGACTCATCTATCAGAAACTGAGATAAGAATTTATAGTTTTAGCTTTATATTTAAATATATTTATATATTTAAATAATATAAGTTATGAATATTTTTTTTCTATCTTCCATGAAAGAGCATAAGTCGTAATACGAGAATGAAATGGTAAGCACATTTATTTTATTCCCTACAGCAATGTTGATCCATCCAAGTGCTGATCGTCAATAAATTTCTTTAAACCTGTTTTTTTCCTTTACTTTTACCAGGCTCTGACTAGAAACTGAATAGGCATAACATTTTAATTCGCACTTAAGGCTCGAAATTAATAAATATTAAACTAAGAAATACGCGAAAAGCAGGAGTTCTAATAATAAACACTTCATATTTTTTTAAATTAACATCATTATTTAGGGATATCGTTAACATCGCGAGGGCATCGCCCACAACCCCACTCTGGGGCGTGCTGGATACCTAGGAGTAGAGCAACATGTTCTCTATATGGAAACATAGAGAGAACTATAGAGAATCCCTCACTCACTCCACCTACTACATCCTATCTCTCCGACCTCTGTACCCCTCTACGCGAGAAGAGGCTATAAGCCAAAGAGAATAGGTTGAAATGTATAATTTGTTAATTGAGAGATGTACCGTACTTAAAGAAAATAAACTAATTTTGAATTGGACTTGACCTAATCTAACAATGGTAGATAATTGAATATTGCAGAACGAATAACTGAAAGTGATTTAGCCCCAACCCCAAAAGACCATTCTTTCTGAATTACAGCCAGTTAGAGTGGACTTGACCTAATCTAACAATGGTAGAGAATTGAATATTGCAGAACTAACAAATAATGAAACATATGTTGATACCAATGATTATCAAATTTTTGTTATTAATGGGTATTAATTACAAAATATGATTGCTAAAAGTGCACACAGGTAGTAGGAAGCTGCTCGAAAATGATCAATTTAACCAAGTCAAAAGTTCAGTGAAAATTTCGGAATTTGGAGAGAACACTACTTAGATTGTTTTAGTGCATTCATGATGAACTCTTATCCAAACATACTGTAACGAATCTAGGCCAGACCTGTCGCCTAATTCATTGCCATCGACAACGATGATGTCATCCCCGGAGATATTCGAGAACAATCCAGTCGCGCCGCCGCGGATAACAACGGCCAATATTGGAAGCAACTGGAACATGCTGGTAGCTAACCGCCAGAATTGGAAAGATCGAGAATTCTGTAACGGAGATAAATAGGCAGCACTCAAGAGGGCACGACAGTCTGAGCGAGCCGATAGGATCGAGCGATACAGTGGCGTAGTTAGTAATATAAATTAGTTGTAAATTTAAGTGTGAAATAAATTAGTAAAACCAAGTTAAGTTTATTTACGTTACAATTGGTGTCGGAAGCGAGATTTTGAAAATAAATAAGTGATCGTGGAGTGGATAGTCAGAAAAAATAAATTGATATACCTTTTTTACGCCCAAAATAGACAGTGACCCGGTTTTCGCGAAGTGGACAATTGTGTGTGGGAATATAAACTGATACACTGTTCGCGTGAAACAGACAATAAACTGGTGGCCCGTGGAAAAGAATTCGCGAAGTGAATTTTTTAACAAACTGATATCAGTGATATCAGTCTGTTGACTGATACCTCGTCAAAGACAAAATGTGTTCAAGAAAAGTGCGCCTTGCGGATTTGAAGGTAGCGGAATTGAAACAGGAATTGGAGGAAAGGGAACTGTTAAGAACGGGCAAAAAGCAAGTACTCCAGGAAAGACTTGCAGAAGGACTTATACAAGAAGGTGAGGACCCCGAAACATTTTTATTCGAAGTTCCCGGAGGTGATTTGAGTCCGATAATAGAAAAACTTGAAGAAAATTCTAGAAATCTGGAAAAGAAGCTTCTAGAAAATTCAAGAAGCCTGGAAGATAAGCTCCTAGAAAACACAGGAGGCCTAAAAAAAGAACTCTGTGGTGTGGCGAATCGTCTAGAAAAAAGAATAAGAACCGTCGAGGCAGAGATGGACAAGATGAAGGAAATAATCAGCGATGAAATCAAAGACGGAATCGAGGCAGAAATGGACAAAATAAAGGAAACGATCAGTAAGCTGGAAAAACGAATTGATAGTGCGCCCTCCACAGAGATGGTTAACAAAAATTCAATGCTGGACTTGAGTTTGAACTTGGATAAAGTTCAAGAGGGTATACAAGATGTCAAGGTCATTTCTGAAATGGGGAAGCTTTCCATGAAGCCGCCTCAATTCGACGGAAAAACTCCATGGGAAAATTACCGCCGACAGTTCGAAGCAGCAGCCAAAGCAAACGGATGGAATGCAAAAGAAAGGGCTGTAGCACTAACACTTGGATTACGCGGAGAAGCGACAAATATTCTACAAACCCTCACCGCCCAAGAACAGGAGGACTATAATCAGCTGATTAAACATCTAGAATTACGGTATGGTCAACCCCATTTGGAACATGTATACCACTCCCAGTTGAAAAATCGCTGCCAAAAATCGGGCGAATCCTTACAAGAATTCGAAACTGACATTGCACGCTTGGTCCGTCTCGCATATCCAGCCACACCAGAAAATGTAATGGAGCGACTAGCGGTTCAAGCATTCCTGGATGGACTCCGTGACCAAGAAACCAGACAAGCGTTGACACTAGCCCGTCCAACACATCTCGTAGACGCACTGGCACGCGCTTTGGAATTCGAGGCAGCGAAACAATCTTGCAAAAGCCAGAGTAAAGTCCGAATGATTGAGGAAGACTCACAGGAGCCTGCTAATTTGGGAGCTGCCATAAGGAAAGTGATTAAGGAAGTGTTCCCTGAGAGAAGACAGTTAAGATGCTGGAATTGTGGAAAAATCGGATACCTGCGTAG
Source organism: Gonioctena quinquepunctata (assembly GCA_018342105.1). NCBI lineage: Eukaryota > Metazoa > Arthropoda > Insecta > Coleoptera > Chrysomelidae > Gonioctena > Gonioctena quinquepunctata. Next base: position 120,389 of record JAFIRS010003256.1, on the reverse strand, counting down.
CAAATGTCAAAACATTCAAAGAATCGACACAGGCGCAGGAAAACTGAAGAAGGTCGATGAGGAGGGGCAATCGTCGGCCTGTGTAAACAAGCCCCTGTTAACAACGCATATGTCGCTGTCCTGCAACGACAGAACAGGGGTGTTTTCGTAGACGGTCTCATCAATAACGAGCCTTGCACCATGCTGCTAGATACAGGTGCGACTAGGACAATTCTCGGGCCTTCCTTTGCCAGAACACCGGAACGGATTGAACCGACAACTTGGAAGCTACGCACAGCAACAGGGGAGCCAGCTACTGTATATGGCGAGCTACCGATTGAAATAATTTTGGGCAGCACTAAAGTGAAACATCAGGCACTTGTAGCGGACATCGAAGACGATGCAATCATCGGAATGGACATCATGAATTCCAGAGGGTTTGAATTGGATTTCAAAGACGGCGTCCTACGCGTCAACGGAGAAGAGCTGGTACTTCATGGGAGAAGTGAGGAGTTGATCCGTGTGCTGTTGGCTGAAGATGTAAGCGTACCTGAGAGGGCTGAAACCATCCTGGAGGCTCGCCTGGACGGAAGTGCGAGCAGTAGAGACGTGGTGATGTTCGAGCCCAAACTTCATGATGAGAAAATTGGACGAGGGATTGCCCTAGGGAAAACCCTGTTACGTGCTGAAAAATTTGTGCCGGTAAGGGTCATGAATGTCAATTGCTTTCCAGTTACCTTGAAGAAAGGAACAATTTTAGGGCACTGCTCGTCAGTTTCATCTGTGATCTGGGGTGTACGAGGTACGATTAGCCAACCCAACAACTTGCCCACAGAACTAGAAAAATTAGTTGCCATCTCTTCCAAAGACATAAAACCAGCTCAACAGCCCAAACTAAGAGATTTAGTCAAAAAGTACCAATACATCTTCGATACCGGACAAGGAAAAGGGGGTCGAACTAATGTGGTCCAGCACAAGATTGGGGGTGCCCGACCGATCCGGCAATCAGCAAGAAGACTTCCTCTTGCCAAGAAGGAAGAGGCTGACAAAATAGTCAGCGATATGGGAAAAGAAGGAGTTATCGAACCATCTGACAGTCCCTGGTCCTCTCCAGTCGTACTGGTGAAGAAAAAGGATGGATCGACACGCTTTTGTGTAGACTATCGCCAACTTAATAATGTCACGAAGAAGGACAGTTACCCTCTCCCGAGAATAGATGACACCCTAGACACGTTGGCTGGTTCCACGATTTTCTCGACCCTTGATCTGAAGAGTGGATACTGGCAAGTAGAACTGGCTCAGGAAGATCGAGAAAAGACTGCTTTTACCATCGGCTCAGGATTGTGGCGGTTCACCGTTATGCCATTCGGGCTCTGTATTGCTCCCGCCACATTCGAAAGATTGATGGAGACAGTGCTGAAGGGACTCTCATGAAACACGTGTCTAGTGTATCTCGATGACATAATTGTGGTCGGCAGATCGTTCGAGGACCACGTGAAAAACTTGGAGGAAGTATTCCTGCGACTGAGGAACTCCGGATTGAAGCTGAGCCCTAAGAAATGCCATCTGTTCCAAAAAGAAGTACGATACCTCGGCCACGTTGTCTCTGGGGAAGGAGTAGCAGTGGATGACCGGAAGATCAAAGCTGTTAAGGATTGGCCCATCCCAAAAGACATTCACCAACTTCGAAGTTTCCTTGGTTTATGCACATACTATCGCCGATATGTGCTGGGATTCGCCAACATCGCTAAACCACTGACCAGGCTGACGGAAGGCCAAACAAAGTTCCAGTGGTCCGAAGAATGTCAAGACTCATTCAGGAAGCTGAAAGGAGCTTTGATCAACGCACCTATACTGAGCTATCCCCTACCCAAAGGAAAATTCATTTTGGATACGGACGCCAGCAACGTGGGACTTGGAGCTGTCCTATCTCAGATCCAGGAGGCACAGGAGTCATTGGTTATTTCAGCAAGACGCTTAGCAAACCAGAGCGCAATTACTGTGTCACCAGGCGAGAGCTGTTAGCTGTTGTAAAGGGAGTGGAGCACTTCTACAAGTACGTGTATGGAAGAAGATTCCTGTTGAGAACTGACCATGCAGCTCTCAAATGGCTCTTACAGTTCAAAAATCCTGAGGGTCAAGTAGCACGTTGGATCGAGAGACTCCAAGAATTCGATTTCGAGATCGAACCTCGAGCCGGAACTAGCCATAAGAATGCAGATGCCTTGTCGCGAAGACCATGTCCAGATGACTGCTCACATTGCCGACGAGCAGAAGAGAAAGAAGCAACACTTTGTAGAACCACGGCAATGGATGACAACTGGAATGATAGCAAGATCCAGAAAGACCAAGAGAAAGACCCTGACCTTGGCTTAGTCGTCAGCTGGAAGAAGGGCAATCGAAGACCATCATGGCAGGAAGTCGCAGGTTACTCGCCGGCTGTTAAGTCCTATTGGGCACAATGGAACTCTCTTATTCTGGACAATGGGATCCTGAAACGTGTGTTGGAGGCCGAGATTGGTGGGGAAGACAGACGCCAAATAATTGTTCCCAGGAACAGAAGAGAGGAAGTGCTGCGGGAAATCCATGATGGAGTCGCTGGAGGACATCTGGGAGTGACGAAGACCCTGCAGAAAGTGAGGCAACGGTTTTACTGGGCCAATTGTCAAGCTGACGTCCAGGACTGGTGCAGAAAGTTCGCTGTATGCGCTGCTAGCAATGGACCTCGAATACGACCCAAGGCCCCGATGCGTCAGTACAACGTAGGCAGCCCGTTCGAGAGAATCGCCATTGGCATCGCCGGTCCGTTTCCCGTATCCGACCACGGGAATAAATACATCCTTGTGGCAATGGACTACTTCAGTAAGTGGGCGGAAGCCTATGCCCTGCCCAACCAGGAAGCCATCACCGTCGCCGACGTCTTGGTGAAAGAGTGGATATGTCGATTCGGTATTCCAATGGAGCTGCACTCGGATCAATGCAGAAATTTCGAATCCAACCTGTTCCAAGAAATATGTCTACTGCTGAACGTCCGCAAGACAAGAACCACGGCCCTACATCCGCAGTCCGATGGAATGGTGGAACGGATGAACAGGATGATCAACCACCACTTGTCCAAGGTTGTCTCTAACCATCAAAGAGACTGGGACCAGTATCTTCATTTGTTCCTGATGGCCTATCGATCCGCAGTACACGAGTCAACCGGTCAAACTCCTGCTAGTATTATAATGGGCCGAGAACTGCGACTGCCTTGTGACCTGAAGTTTGGGATACCGCCAGGACAAGACACTGCGGCAGAGGACTACGTCAGCAAACTTCGGCAGAGAATTGTAAAGGAGTTTCTCCCCCTATTATCAAACTTTGGCGCTTTTCACTATTCTCGGTTTTCCTCGGGCGCCACCTTTAGCTTTATAGTGGAAAAGGCCACTTTTGCTCCGGGCAGTCTCAGTGAAGAAAGACACTCCAGGGGTCAATATAGTCGTGACACTGTAACAGGGCCAACAAGGCAGGCTTTAATTGCCTTTAACTGGGTTTCGAACCTGGGTGGCGACTGCGCACTAGATGTTCAAATTCTACTCAGAATAGTCAATGAAAGAATACCAGCTTGTAAAATCCTTCGTGCTGTGACGTCAGCTCGGTGCGTGCGTCTTTGTCTCGACTCAACTGTACTCTCGGGCGTCTGACGGAAAACTCCACGTGTTCCGTTCAATCCTCGTGGAGTTCTCCTAAGTGGGAATCTCGTGGCGTGACGTCAGCTCGGTATCGTATGCTCTGGGTTCGACTGGACTGCTGGCTCGGGCTTCTATCGGAGGACTGAAATGTCTCGTCGGCGTTTGAATATAGCCAGCTTGCTCGCTAAAAATGTGTTCTCGTGAGTCGCTAGCCGGCGCAGGTTATATTCGTGCGTGCTATTTTAGCTACGTCTGGCGTTATTCGCGTTGTTTCCGGAAGGCGTTTAGTCTGTTTTATTAGGATATAGGTAATCCACGGATTTATCACGAACACGAATGGCATTTCTAGACCTATTATTAGTGTCAAGCGGAGTTTAATTCCTTACAGGGAGCTTTTGTCTGATAAATATAGCGGGAAAATAGTAACTTCGTTACACACCCTTCCTACTTCGGGAAAAAGAAAAAAAACTTTTTTTTCTTTTTAACATGTTAACACCAGTGAGCACGGATGGCCCTCGACGGAATTAAACAAACAATACATTTTGATTACCAAAAATCTTACCTCTAAATACTCGTTATTTACATCAGGTGCCCGCCAGGTGCCTACCCCCCTTGGTAGACGAACCCTTTATTCGGGGTAGGTCCACCTGATACATAAAATACGGAATAAAATAAACTTAAATGTGGACCTCAAATTATTCCAAATGAATAACAAAATAAACTCTTGCCTGGTTGCCGGAGAGCAACAAACAGGACTAATAATTTACAACAAGAAAACATTAAAAAATTAGAAAAAATATTCATCCACAATAATAAAGTAAAAAAAATCTTCCTGAATTGGATGCTGGCATCCGCATCCTGATCTTACGGGTCTGCCTACGGCATCAATAGGTGCTGAACATCCGCATCGGGGACATGCGGGCGGTACCGTTGACACCAGGGCACGGGGCGTCGTCCTTCTTGGGCTGGTTTCCTCAGGGTTGGTCTCCTCTGGGCGGCTGGCTGTGTGACGTGGACCTTCCGGGGGTAACATGTCCCTTAGTTCACCTCGGTATCTGGGCTATGGGCCTGGCGCAGATCTTTAACATGGATTCGTAAGAACCGCTTGCCTGCCTGATTTTTCAGGTTATACACCACCGGTGATAATACTTGGGTCACCGTGTATGGACCGGAGTATTTCGGAGCCAGTTTCGCGGCAAAACCTTTTTCGGCTGATGCTCCTTCTTCATCACCTGATCGCCCACATGACATCGCCATTCTCGGCGCCGGAGATTGTAGTGACGGCTCTGAGTGGTAAAAGCTTTGGCAAGGTTGATTCGGACCATCTCAAACGTCTCCTGCAGGTGTTTGAGCCTCTCTGTGTGACTTGTGACTTCGGCTTGGTTAATTTCTCCTTCATCTTCATTCGTGAGTGGTACCAGCGGTCTTTAAATCGCCTTTGGTACTTCCATCTCCCTTCCAAAGTTCAGGAATGCTGGAGAATATCCGGTGGAGTCCTGGCGGGCGGTATTGATTGCAAACAGTAGGTCGGCTAGGTGTGAATCCCATTTCCGGTGGTCCTGGTCACAGAATTGGGCGATCATCGTCTTGAGCGTCTTATTGGCCCTCTCCACGGGGTTTGCTTGTGGCGTGTATGGCGGTGTTCTACGGTGGTTGATTCCAAGTTCCTTCAGCATATCCTCGAACAGGTGCCCTGTGAATTGGGTTCCGTTGTCGCTGAGGACTACTTTCGGACATCCGAAGCGGGTAATGATCTCCTCGCAGAGAGCTTGGGTGACGGCCTTGGCGGTAGCCTTGCGGATAGGCCGACACTGAACCCATTTTGTGAATCGGTCTTGGAATACGACCAGGAACGTATTTCCTCGGGTAGAGCGGGGTAACGGGCCAACCAGGTCTGTACTGACGCATGCCCAGGGTTGGCGGTTAGTCGAGGGTTGCATCTTGCCGGCTGGTTTCATCTGTGACGGCTTGAATCTCTGGCAGGAATCACAACTCCGGACATACTTGGCTACGTCGCGGAACATGCCTGGCCAGTAATAGCGAGCGGCAATCCTGGCTATTGTCTTGGCAATGCCCATATGGCCGGCGGTGGGTGCATCGTGCATCTCCTGCAGTATATTGACCCTTGTCGGCTTAGGGACACACATTTTCCATGGGTTAGACAGTTCTGGCTCTGTCAGGTCGTGGAGTCCCAGAAATGGCGGTACAAGCGATCTTCTTGGATACAATAGTCTGGAAACATCTCTGGACTTCGTTGTACTTCCTCTTTCTTTTTGTCGTACCATGTGCAGACAGCTACTGGTTCGACGGCGGTCATCTCTTCGACATGTTCTCCGGTCTCCGTGCCTAATGGATCTCTTGATAGAGCATCTGCCACTTTATTCAGCCCTCCTCGGCGGTACTTGACTTCAAAGTCATATTGCTGTAGGAACATGCTCCAGCGGGCGAGGCGTCCTGCAGGGTTCTTGATGGAATGCAGCCAGCGGAGAGACTGATGATCGGTGATGACCGTGAAGTGGTATCCTTCCAAGTAAGGGCGTAGCTTCTCGATTCCCCATACAATCGCTAGGCATTCCTTTTCGGTCACGGAATAGGCCTTCTCTGCGGAGGTTAAGGATCGGCTAGCATACGCGATGACGTGTTCGTTGTCCTCTGTGGCCTGCGTCAGGACCACTCCTAAGCCTTGATCGGATGCGTCGGTCTGCATGCTGAACGGCCTGTCGAAGTTGGGGCAGGTGAGGACTGGAGCTTCCGTGAGGCAGGTTTTCAGCTTCTGGAAGGCTTCCTCTTGTTCCGGTGCCCAGTGCCAGCGGCGATTCTTCTTTAGTAGCCGATGCAACGGTGCTGCTACCTCAGAAAATGCCGGTACAAATCGTCGGTACCATGATGCCATTCCGAGGAACCGTCTCAAACCTCGCACGTTGGTGGGAGCTGTTAGTTCCACAATGGAGGCCACTTTCTCGGGATCTGTCCTGATGCCTTCTGACGTCACTAGATGTCCGAGATACTTGAGTGATCTCCTCCCAAACTGGCATTTTTCTGGATTGACTCGCAGGTTAGCTGCACGAAGGCGACGGAACACTTCCTGCAGATTAGCGAGGTGCTCTTCAAACGTGTTTCCTAACACGATGATATCATCCAGATATGCGAAGCAATATGGGTCCATTTCCGGTCCGATAATGGTGTCTATCAATCGTTGAAATGTTGCAGGAGCGGCGTGGAGGCCGAACGGCATAACCCGGAACTGGAATAGTCCTCGGCCAGGTACAGTGAAGGCGGGTCACCGGTTTACTGTCTTCGGATAGTGCGACCTGCCAGTATCCTTGTCGCAAGTCGATACTGGAAATATGTCGGGCACGGCGTAGCTTGTCCAGGATAGCGTTGATGAACGGCAACGGGTAGGCATCCTTCATAGAGACGGAATTGACTTTCTGGAAGTCGATGCAGAACCTCGTCTTGCCATCTTTCTTCCGTACTATGACTACAGGTGAGCTCCATGGGCTCCCGGAGGGCTCAATGATATTCTCCTGTAGTATTCTGTCAACTTCTGTATTGATTACATCCTGCACTCTGGGATTCTGGGGACGGTATCGCTGCTTTATTGGCTCTGGATTTAGGAGACGGATCCTATGTTCCACCAGCGGCGTTACCCCATGAATTTCCTCAAATGGCCGTAATTCTTCTTGTAGGAATTCTTGTAAGTGGTCCTCTTCCTCTCTGGAAAGTGTCAGGGCCGGTCTTGGCTCAGTAACTCCAATGGGGAAGCATGGTACGGGCCGAGCTTCCATTTCTAGGGGTTGGTTCTTTACCAAGATTTGGCCGCTTCCTAGGTCGAGTCCAAACTGCCTTTTTCTCAATATGTCCATTCCTAGGACCATATCGGATGACAGTCCACTCAGGTGTCCAAAAGATTCCTTGAAACGGTGTTCTCCAACTCGGATCTCCACGTGATACGTTGCGGGGCGGTAACGGTTTCTCCATTGGCCAGTCGGGCGGAACTCGTAGCAGTTGGAGTTTTTGGTACTCCTAGCAGATTCCACTGCCTGGCTATCCTGTCGCCGACATAGGAGATTACGGCACCTGTGTCAATCAGCGCTTCAGCGGTGCCACCGGGAATCTTGACGGAAAGATGCGGTCGGTGGTCGGCGGTAGCATGTTGGCGGTGGGTGAGGCTCATGGGGCGGTGCTGCACTTGCCTCAAGTCTGGCAGCGCCTAATGGTTTTCCGGCCGTGGAGTCCGAAGGCCGGGCGCCAATTTGTAAAGAGGTTTTCCGGCCGTGGGCACGGGCAATCACGAGACAATACACCGTCTCGCTTGCATCGGGAGCAGAATATCCTTGGGGCTGATTGGCATTGGCTCCTAAAATGCCCTGTCTGCCCGCATCGCCAACACTCTCGGTTTTCTTCGATGGGGCGGCGGTTGACTGGGCTGCTTTGGCTTATGACCGGCTGGGCTACTGGGCTCCTAGGGGGCGGTGTGGCTAGTTGGGCAAGCCTAGTGACCACTGGTGGGGCTGCCGGGGTCCTGTATGGTGCCAAAAGCGGGGATGGAGTCGTCCTCTGAGCTTGCTCAATCTCGGCTCGCAAAAGCTCGTACTCTCTGGCAGCTTTGGCGAACTCATGGCGTTGCGAAGTCCGTCCTCCTCATTTCACGACGGAACTCTGGGTGTAGGTTGCGGTACAGCCAGTTTAACTCCTGATCTGGCGGAATTCCTCCATGGCGGCGAATCAGGGTCTGCAGGTCTGTGATGTAGGCTGTCGTATTTTCTCTCAGGCTGTGTGACCTCCTGCAGATGGCTGCTTCCAGGTCAATTCGGTAGTTGACTGGGAAGAAGAAGTCCTGAAAGGCGGTGCAAAAGTCTTCCCATCTCGGCCAGCATGCCCGGTTGTTTCTGAACCAGAGGGCCGGCATCCCTTCCAGTAACTCTGGCATAGCTTGTAGGAGGCGGTCTGCGGTGATGCCTTGGGGTTCTCGAATCTCCTCCAATCTCTCGAGGAAGGCGGCGGGGTCGTTGGTCCCATTAAAGGTCACTCTCCAGTCCTTTACTCTCAATGGTGCCATCCCTACACTCGTGGTAGGCGGCAGTGGGGCGGCCTGTGCTACCACTAGGGTCCCTGTGGGCACGTTGCTCATGTGCTCGTCACTGTGATTGTGGGTAATACTGGCGGCGGTGCGGTTGTCGTGGTAACTCCTGTGGTCGTCGGGGGGAACGGAAACGGGTTGGTGACGGTCGGTGCGGGTGATGCTGCTCGTCCTTCTTGGAGAAACTTTATGATTCTCCTTCGCTTCTCGTCGACGGTGCCGGTTGGTTCCAAGCGAAATCTAGCGAGCTCTGTATCTAGCTCCTCTTTTCGTAGCTGGTATACCCATCCGACGCGGGTGTCGTTGGGGTCACCTCCTGCACCTGGACTCAGCGGTAGTGGGCATCCGGCGGGGCCTGTGGTGGTCACTGGCACGGCGATGGGGCTTCCTAGTCCTGTCGGCATCCTAGGCGAATACTCGGAACTCGTACGTCCTACTTGTCTCACAGTCGGAACTTCTCTCCTCAGCTTGCACGTCTTACTTGGTTCACAGTCGAAACTCCACTCCTTGTCTAGTGCTTGTATCTTGGGCACCGTACCTCCTATTGCCGAAAGGATGGCGGGGAGCGCTTCTGCGCACTCGATAATTCGTTAGGGAGGTATCGCACGGACGCCTGGCTCTCTTCTGAGCCGAGTTTGACAATCTGTCAAAAATGACAGGTCGGTAGCCTTCAACGGATTTCGGTTCAATCCACCCTGTGGAACTAGCTTCACGGATTTCCAACTGTCCTTGTCGTACGAGCTTGCTTTCTCTCTCTTCACCCACGTATCTCGTGAATGGTTAACCTGAAAAGGAAACGGATGACGGTAATCGGTTCTACACCCCCGGAAACCTATTAAACGAGGGGTCATCGGCATATTGACTCTCTTTTGAGTCGAAGTTGACATCTGTCAAAAATGACAGGTCTCGGTATACTATATAAACGGTCCATGCTCGGGCGCCAATTTGTAAAGGGGTTTCTCCCCCTATTATCAAACTTTGGCGCTTTTCACTATTCTCGGTTTTCCTCGGGCGCCACCTTTAGCTTTATAGTGGAAAAGGCCACTTTTGCTCCGGGCAGTCTCAGTGAAGAAAGACACTCCAGGGGTCAATATAGTCGTGACACTGTAACAGGGCCAGCAAGGCAGGCTTTAATTGCCTTTAACTGGGTTTCGAACCTGGGTGGCGACTGCGCACTAGATGTTCAAATTCTACTCAGAATAGTCAATGAAAAACCGTTGAAAACCTTGTGTGTGACGTCAGCTGGTGGTGCGGCTTTGTCTCGACTCAACTGTACTCTCGGGCGTCTGACGGAAAACTCCACGTGTTCCGTTCAATCCTCGTGGAATTCTCCTAAGTGGGAATCTCGTGGCGTGACGTCAGCTCGGTATCGTATGCTCTGGGTTCGACTGGACTGCTGGCTCGGTCTTCTATCGGAGGACTGAAATGTCTCGTCGGCGTTTGAATATAGCCAGCTTGCTCGCTAAAAATGTGTTCTCGTGAGTCGCTAGCCGGCGCAGGTTATATTCGTGCGTACTATTTTAGCTACGTCTGGCGTTATTCGCGTTGTTTCCGGAAGGCGTTTAGTCTGTTTTATTAGGATATAGGTAATCCACGGATTTATCACGAACACGAATGGCATTTCTAGACCTATTATTAGTGTCAAACGGAGTTTAATTCCTTACAGGGAGCTTTTGTCTGATAAATATAGCGGGAAAATAGTAACTTTGTTACAGAATGGACGACATCCACGAACGAGTCCGGTTGAACATCCAGAGTGCCAGCGATAAAATGAAGAAGACACCTATGACATCAAGGCCGACGCTGGAGGATTTAAGGTTGATGACCTGGTTTGGCTGTACAACCCCAAACGTCGTCGTGGACTATCACCAAAGTTGCGGAACTCGTGGGAAGGCCCGTATAAAATCGTGAAAAGGATAAACGACCTTGTGGAGGGAAACCAAGGGTCGTTCATTTCAACAGGTTGGCCCCTTACGCTGGAAACCATGACCAAGTTCGCACCCTCAGGCCACCGGAGGATAATATGACGTTCGAGAAGTTTATGTCCTTGTATTCAAACGGGCAGAAAGTTCTACATGGGGTTACTAGAGAGGAGTCACGAGACATTTTCGAGGTGCCTGCTGACTACGCACTAGCACACTGTGTGGCAGAAGATCTTCGAATATCCAAGAAATTTGGTCAACTCCAAACACTGCGGGAGCAGAATCCAGAAGTTGGTGGGGTGCTACAGTTGAAGAAAGGCCAGAGAAACATCTACTACCTGGTTACCAAGAGGCATTCCCAAGATAAACCGTCCTATGAAGATGTCTGGAAGAGTCTCACCAAACTAAGAGATACCATGGTGGACCAGAATCTGGTGGATCTAGCAATTCCAAAATTGTCCTGTGGTATTGATGGGTTGGACTGGAGAGTCATAAGAAGTATGCTGGAGGCGATATTCAGATCCAGCGGCGTCAAGATTTTGGTTTGCTATCACCCTCTTCCACGACCGATCATGAAGACCGTGGAGTGTTACTTCCATCGAACTTCACGGTGCAAATATGGGGAGTCATGCAGATATCGTCACACTCCAAGGATGACATTTCGGGACAAAATGTCTTTAAGAAGGGGGCAATGTAACGAACCTAGGCCGGACCTGTCGCCTCATTCATTGCCATCGACAACGATGATGTCATCCCCGGAGATATTCGAGAACAATCCAGTCGCGCCGCCGCGGATAACAACGGTCAATATTGGAAGCAACTGGAACATGCTGGTTGCCAACCGCCAGAATTGGAAAGATCGAGAATTCTGTAACGGAGATAAATAGGCAGCACTCAAGAGGGCACGACAGTCTAAGCGAGCCGATAGGATCGAGCGATACAGTGGCGTAGTTAGTAATATAAATTAGTTGTAAATTTAAGTGTGAAATAAATTAGTAAAACCAAGTTAAGTTTATTTACGTTACAATACCCTAGGATATTGTGTAAATCCTCAATGAATGTGCATTGATTGATCCAAACCATACTTAAAATGAAAGGAAAGTAATAAAAAAGATCATCTAATCAGTAAAAACCAGCCTACTCACAAAAAATCAGCCTACTCACAAAAAACCAGCCTATCCGCAATAAACAACACATCAATACTTCAAATCTCATCGTTAAATCTACCCAATGTCGTACTATTGAATAATTCTCCACGAAATGAGGTGTCAATAAAGTTAGTACATCGAGCGACCTGCACGCTCTAAGGAACAAAAAAAAAATTAATGACTCTAATATTAAATTATCCTTGGATAAGACTCTAAACCAAAGAGATCATTTGAAATGCTTCAGAAAAACTCTTGAAGAACGCCAACAAGCAGGCAACCAACCTCACAATAATATATTTACGAGGAGTGCCTATAAGATTGTTAAAAAAAATAAGATCCGCGGCAAACTTAAAAAACCTAAAAACTTTTCAATGTCTTCCAAAATGTACGTGGTATAATAACAAAACTGTTAGAACTTGTGCAGAACGTTTCTTCATGTAACTATGATGTTATAGTTCTTACAGAGACATGCTGAACAATGATATCAGTAATGGTGAATTGAATCTCATAAACTATAATATATTCAGAAAAGATCGAAGCACCACAACAAGCAATATAAATCAAGAGGAGGGGTACTTATAGCTGTTCTGAAAAAATATTTCATGGAGCGAATACCATGCATAACTGACAATGTTGAGCAAGTTTTCATTAGTATCAAAACCAAAACCAAAAAAATTATTGTTGCTAGCATCTATCTTTCTCCAAAATCTTATGTTACTCTCTATGAAGCCCACTGTAACAATGTGGACCATATTCTAGCACCACATCCCGAACACGAACTCTACCTATTTGGGGACTACAAAATCTACCTACTACCCGATGGAGAAATGAATGAAATAGGAGTAAGGAAAGTGATACCACATGTGCAAGCCAGTCTCACTTTTACACATAACACTGAAACCATCCCTGCTATAGCAATGGACCATTTAGTCCCGTGTGACGATTATCATCCAGCTCTGTTTATAGATATTCAGATCGAAAAAGGACGTCCAACATCACTATCCTACGATAATAATTATTACAACTTCAAAAAAGGCAATTACCACAATATGAGTTCGTCAAGCTAACAGGCGTGAAACTCCTCGTGAAAGAAAAACACAAAATGTCTAGTAAATGTTGAGCAGAGCGTCGGGCAGAACTTTGTTGTGCAAACAACTTGTACCAATGAATGTAATTTAACGTGAATTCCAAACGTATTTATTAGTGAAAATATAAAATGAATATTAACAGTTGAAAATTTTTGATAAGACTATGACATATTTAAACATATCCATGAAAACGGTATGACTCGCATTTATCTTGAATTCATTTCAACACTTCCCCTCGAGGCAGTTCCAGTTTCTTGAATGAAAAACAGGACCCAGTCCGAGCATCTCCACACAAGCTTCATGTTTCGCTTTCGGTAAACCCTTAGTGAAAATATCGGCTGTCATGTTTCTCGTTGACACATGTTTCACTGTGAATTCTTCGTTTCTAATCGAATCTCTGATGAAATGATATCTCAGATCGATGTGTTTACTTCTAGCATGAAATGTTGAATTTTCTGCTAGTTTGAGTGCGTTGAAATTATCATTGAAAATTATTATGTCCGTCAACTCTTCAAGTTCCAAATTCTTCATGAAATTCCGGAGATATATCGCTTCTTTTGCAGCCTCAGTCATCCCCATATATTCTGCTTCGGTAGAGGAGCGGGCGACTGTGCGTTGCTTTTTCGAATCCCATGAAATTGGACTTCTGGATAAAATAAAAGTATATCCTGAATAGGATCTTCTGTCATCGAGACAAGATCCCCAATCAGCATCCACAAAACCTGTCAAAACTTCTTGATCTGGTGAATAAACAAGTCCCAAATCAATGGTTCCTTTCAGGTAGCGTAGAACACGTTTACCTGCAGTCCAATGTAGCTTATCGCAGCAATTGTTGTACTGCCCAAGATAACTAACTGCAAAGCTAATATCCGGTCTCGTTGTAGTGCTCAGGTACGTCAAAGCACCAATTAATTCACGATACGGTATTTTTTGCATATCTTCGTTTGGGGCTCCTTCGGACTTTTTTAATTTCACATTGGGGTCCAATGGAGTTGACACTGGATTCGAATCTGTCATCCCAAAACGGTTCAGTAATTCTTTGATGTATCCTCTTTGATGCATTGCTATTCCATTTTCTTTCTTCGAAAACTTTATTCCAAGGCAATATCCGACTTCTTCCAAGTCCTTCACATCAAAATGATTCGATAGTTTCTGATATATCGTATCCGCCGTACTTGGATTTTTCGAAACTACCAGGATGTCGTCAACATAAATCACAATCATTCCCAAGTCTTCCCCTTGATTTATGCGATAGACGCATGGATCGGAATTTGATGGCTTGGCTCCGAATGATATCAAAACGCTATTCAGTTTGTTATACCAACTTCTTCCGGCTTGACAAAGACCGTATAGTGATTTTTTCAATAAACAAACTTGGTTTCCTAGACGAAGTTGATCCAACATATCAGCCGCTCTCGTGATAACATTGGAGTTCGAACTTTCCGCACTGACGATCGTTTCCAGAATTTCTTTCAACATTTTCGGTGGTTCCATGAATATTTCTTCCTCGATTTCGCCATTTAGGTACGCACAAGTTACATCAAACTGTCGAAGTGACATTTTGAATTTGGTTGCCAGTGCCGCAACAAGTCGAATCGAACTTAGTCTAGCAACTGGAGCGAAAGTTTGATTGAAATGTATACCTGGTTCTTGACTAAAACCTTGGGCTACAAGTCGTGCTTTCCTTTTATCGAGTGTTCCATCAGCTCTGTAATTATTTCGTAAAACCATACGACTCCCAATTATATGTCGGTCTTTTGGACGTTCCTTGAATTCCCAGGTATCATTTTTTATGATGGACTTAATTTCTTCCACCATAGCATGGTACCACTCGGTGTTATCAGGTCCAGACATCGCATGTTTCATTGGAATTTCTGAAATAAGTGCAATGTTTCCTTCTTCATGTTGAGTTTCCATCGCTCTATAAATCTTCCGAGGTCTTCCCCTAGAGCCCGACCTTTTGATTCTCGGTCTGCCAGGTCCTCTCCTGAGTGAAGAGTGTTGTTCATGACATATTTGGGGTTCTTCATCCTCTTGAACATTATCCTCGGGTTCTGGTTCACTAGTTTGATTCATGTCAGGTTCAGGCATGATATTTCTAACTTCAATGTCAATTGTTCGAGGTGAATTATTTACCTCATTTTCAATCGGAACAAAATCTTAATATTCATCAAGACTTAATTGATTTTTCTCAAAAAATTTAACATCTCTTGTTATGTGAATTTTCCGTTTTTCTTTCAGCCAAATTCGATATCCTTTTGATTGTTCGGAATATCCCAGGAAAATGCCTTCTTTGCATCTAGAGTCGAATTTTCCTCTACCTGGATCCTTGTTGAGACAGAAAACTCTGCAGCCGAATTCTCTAAAATGGGATACATCTGGTTTCTTTCGATTCCAAACCTCATACGGAGTTTTTCCGTTCAAACTCCTGGTAGGACAACGATTTCGGATGTAATTCGCCGTGTTGACGGCTTCGGCCCAAAATGAAGATGGTAAACCAGACTGCATGAGTAGGCATCTTGCTGTATCTAGGAGTGTACGGTTTCTTCTTTCTGCAATACCGTTTTGTTCTGGGTTATACGGACAAGTAAGACGTCTTGTAATACCTCGACTACTCAGCAAATCCTCGAAATTTTTGCTTGTATATTCTGTCCCGTTATCTGATTGTATGCATTTGATTTTCTTCCCTTTCTGGTTTTCAACTAAGGTGGTGAAATTCTTAGTGATATCGAGTACTTCCGTTTTGGATCTAATAAATCTCACTTCACACCATCGGGAATGATCATCAATAAACTCGATGAAATATTTCGCCTTTCCAATGGAATTTATCCTCATTGGTCCACATACATCAGTATGTATCAGTTCTAGAAAGCTACTTTTTCTGAGAGACTTTTTCGGGAATGGGATTTTTGACATTTTTCCGTGATGGCATACGTCGCATTTGAAGTTTTCATGACATTTTTCCAATTTCATTCCGCCAATGATTTCTTTCCGTTCAGCTTTGAGGATATCTTCAATATTCAGATGTCCCAGCCGACGATGCCACAATTCAATATTTCCTTCATTTCTTTCCTGGAAACCTCGCACATAGTACAATCCTTCGATACGATCTGCAATCAATTTAATATAACCGTCGGTCCCTATTACTAGAGCAATGTCCTTCTTGAATACGACTTCAAACCCATTTTCGGCTATCTTCCCAACAGACATCAGGTTGGTACGCTAGTCTGGAACATACATAGTGTTGCTTAGGGTTATGTCTTTTGATTCTCCATTAACATCGGTCATGAACGATACGGTACCTTTGGCTACTATTTTAGATGATTGATTGTTCGCGAGTGTCAATGATTCGTTATTTATGTGAACCATTTCGGTGAAACTTTCAGTTTCTTTACATAAATGTGACGTTGCACCACTGTCTAAGCACCATTTCGTTTCAATATCACCAATTCGAATATCTTCGGTGGCACATAGACTCACATTTTCGGCATATTTTGCTGAATGTTCATCTATTTTGCGATTATATTTACATTCTGATGCTTTATGTCCAACTTTTCGGCGTTTGTGACAACGAAATTTAAATTCTTTGTTCTTCGTATTAGCTTCCGAATGGGAATACCTTTCATAGACTTCAGGCTTTTTGTTGTATCGGCTTTGAAAATGCTTTTTATTTGCAAACATTGCATTCTGCATTGAATTCCTAGCTTCATTTTTTCGTGCATCGTTTTTTTCAATGATTTTTACACGTAGCAGATCTGGAACTGGTAATTCATCTCTGGACTCGATTGTACATCTGAAGTTTTCAAAACTGGAGGGCAAACTGTACAACAACATAATGGACAGTAAGTCTGGATTAATTTCGACTTCCATTTCGTTCAATTTGTCAACTGCGTCAAAAAATTTGTTCAAATGATCACGAACATCGTCACCATCATTCATTCGCTGCAACGTGGGCTGTTTCAATAGTGTCGCTTTTCGAGCTGGTCCTTTTGACTGGTAAATATTTTCCAACTTCAGCCAAACTTGACGAGAAGTTGGGCATCCTTTGATTTGTTTCAATTCTGACGGACTAATTGACAGAATTATATCGGATTTTGCTTTGTTATCATTCTTTATCCAATTTTGTACACTGCTCAAAGAAGCTGCGTCCCCTTCAATCAAAAATGATTTCGATAATTCACCATTTACGTATACCCATGCATCATTCTTGATCAGTAAGGTCTCCATTTGCATTTTCCAGGTATCATAATTATCTTTGTTCAGGGTTTCAATTCTGGATATATTCGCCGAATTCATATTCACAGAATCACTTATATTTTACACTATGAGAGTCTTTCAATACGTTTTTACTGGACAGGAACACTTCTTGGTTAACTTCAGTTGGTACACGAATTCTAGGCTTTCAGATTTCAGATCCTGGGCCCATAACCTGTTGAGCAGAGCGTCGGGCAGAACTTTGTTGTGCAAACAACTTGTACCAATGAATGTAATTTAACGTGAATTCCAAACGTATTTATTAGTGAAAATATAAAATGAATATTAACAGTTGAAAATGTTTGACAAGACTATGACATATTTAAACATATTCATGAAAACGGTATGACTCGCATTTATCTTGAATTCATTTCAACAGTAAACCTGTGAGTTTTAATTCGTAAAATTTTGTGTGCATGGGGATAGTATTTCTGTGCATGGTGAACTAAAATTAATCATACAAAATGTCCTATAAAAAGCATTTACCATGATTTTACTGTGATAACCTCATGATGAAGGTATCTGTACAAAAAACCAGAAGAATATATAAAAACCAAATATCTCTGCCTCTACAAAAAGCAGCACCTGCAAGGACAGCTGTGGCGTTTTAATAAGCTGGCCAGTGGCGGAGTTCTGTAAAAAGTTTATTTTCCTAATCATCATGTGGGAAGTGTATGGAGTCCCTTCCTATGGATCATAAAAATCCGTTCTGTTGCGAATATTGTGAAATTATACTGTGCAGAAAATGCACCCACCTATGTCCATCAGAAGTCAAGGTTGAACTCTCAGCACGCAAGATGATTTTCCTATGTCCCAAGTAAAAGAATCACTACAAATGAAAGATTACATCAAAACTCAAATGGAGATGCAAACAATGAACATTGAAAAAGTGTTCTCTCATAAATTGTTGAGTACTATAAAAAAATTGAAAGAAATAAATGCAGAAAATCTGCACAATCTCTGGGAAAAACTTGAGAAGCTAACCGAGATCCGAAGTGAAAATAATAATAATGCTGATAATAACGAAGTGGAAAAAAGTTATAGTACTATTGTGAAACGTACCACAGCCTCAGAATCAACTGCAGATAGAAATAAAGCTAAATGAGCAGTAGCCAATCTACAAGCTCCAAGTACATTTAGGCGAAATGTCTCGAGTTAGAAAAAGTCCAAAGAGAAATTGATGGATCGACTCATAAACCTGGGGGCTGGTACAGAAAATTATATTTCTATAAAAACTCCAATAGAAACAACCATTGATGTTCCTAATACTGAGAATAATCACTTCGAACAACCTAGGAGGAAGAAGAACCAAGGAAGGGTTGGAACTGCCGATGTGGCGAACTCAATTGATACTGATGCTTGCTTTGAGGGGAGTGCAAAATGTTATGGAAGAAGGGTGTGGGTGTTCCTGAAAAAGGTGAAAGATAATTGGGAAATACTTAACCCTCAACCTGAAAGCCGTCTCAAATGAAATGGCTGTGAAAAAAGTTGAAACATACTACAAAAATATTGACAATAATTATTATCTAGTCGGTGTTGATCCCAAATTTAAATCAAATATCTACAGTGACACCTTTTGGCCCAGTGGGATTATGTATCAAATGTTTGATTTTATCAGGGGTCAAAAGTTTCTTGACAATCCAAAAGTGAAATCTCACGTAAATACCAATGAACTCACTCTGTCACCTCGACCAAACTCTTTTACAAAGTAAACGATTCTTTCAACTGTCCTAGTAAAGTAATTAAAATCTGTCACCAAAACATACAGCGCTTTTCTTATAAATTTCTTGATATTGACGTATCATTTGATTTCTGTGATTATCTACTCATTAGTGAACACTGGTTAGGCAAAAATGAGTTGAATGCTTTGAAACTTACGAACTTTTCATTCTGTCGAAAAAGTATGATTCATGGAGGTACAGCTATTTACGTCAATGATCATCTTGGAATTGATTTTAAAACTTGATATACATGATTTCTGTTTGGTGGTATTTTTGTAATATATCGCCCATCAGTGGGAAATTTCAATGATTTTATTTTGATGCTAGATGGTTTACGTAAACATTTGACTGAGAAAAAATGTAAAATCGTTATTGGTGGAGACTTCAATATACATTTCTTAGAGACCAGTAGTCAACTGAATCTTTTGTTGGATCTACTGGGATGTTATCAAATTGTATACACAGTTAAAGTCCCAATGAGGGTTACTCCAACTACAAATACCTGTCTAGATAATTTCATTGTGAATTTTAGTGATAAGTATGACGTTAAAGTTAGAGATTTTTCTGTATCTGATCATTATGCTCAAGTGATTGAAATGTTTTCAAACAATATCAAAATCAATAACAGTGATAATACTGTAACCCATTCGTATATTATATTAAGGATATGTCTGAGGATAATATTAGAGTTTTCACATGCGGATGTTACTAATGTCTTAGAGGTGATAACAAGGAGTCAGCAATGCGGCTCACTCAAGAGGTACACTCTTTCATCCTGAAATGGTCAGCAGAAAATCAATTGAGCCTAAACATTGATAAAACTGTATGCATGAAATTTAGTATTAAATCCACCAACGAGAACTTCATTATTCTCGGTGATAATGATCAAAGAATTTCCTCCGCTGACTGTGTGAAGATGTTGGGTATTTTTATTGACTACCGGCTGCAATGGAAACCTCATATAGATGATCTCTGTGGCGGGCTCTCGGCTCTCCAAAAGTTGTTATGCACTGAAATTTATTGCAAACTATTGTAGTAGGGATATACTTCTAACGTTGTACTATGCGAGTATCAACTGTCACATTAGATATGGTATATTATGCTGGGGGACCAGTCCACATGCAAAACGAGTTTTTACCCTGCAGAAATTTGCAATTAGAATCATAAAAAACCTCAAGTGGTTCCAATCCTGTAGAGTGGCTTTCGGGGACTTGAAAATACTAACATTCATAAGCCTTTATATTTATGAAATTTCTATGTATGTTTATAAAAATAAAGAATATTTTTTGAATAATAAAACAGCTCACATCTATCCAACCCGATCTAAAGATCTACTGATTCCAGCACAACATCGAACTTCTTTTTATCAGAAAAATCTATTCTATATCGCCTGCAAGATCTTCAATAAATTGAGTTCTGAATTACAATGTGCTCCTAATGTTGGTATTTTTAAGGTCAAACTGAGGCGATTTTCACTTGAAAAAACTTATTATACTCTCGAGGAGTTTTTTTGTTAAAAATTGTCGTCTTTGACGTTTTCTATGTTAATGTATTGTTTGCATTCTAATTGTAGAAATAAATATTTATTATTATTATTATGAATATATTTTTTTATTTGGGTTTTAGGATAGCGGGAATAGGACACGGTAATGAGTTGTCTGAGATTACTAAATTGCCGACGTTTCGACGTTAATTGACCTCTTTTTCAAGGCTTCAAAATCCGCATTGTGTCCGTGCCCTATGTATCTTCAATAAATCGGAAGAATCCCTGATTCTCTATAATTGTGTTGTTTTTAACGCCCTTAATCTTGATTTCATAAAGCATACAAAGAAACTGGCTCATGGGATGGTTATCTCCATTTTTACAAGCTTTTATTTAGTTTCACCTGTCCCGATGTGTGTAATCAAATATTACAAGTTAAATTTGCCTCACTTCCCGTAGTCCGATTACCTTGAAATTTGGTAAGTATTCATAGTTCCCGTGACAATGCATTATGGAATTTTTGTCAGAGGAAAAACAAAATGGCAGCTCCAAGATTGCGAACGAGATTTGTGCTTATGGTTCGATTCGATTCAAAATTGGTACTTATGTGGGGGTTTTCGGGGTCGGAGATTATGCATTTTTTGTCGAAATTCATAA
This sequence comes from Gonioctena quinquepunctata, assembly GCA_018342105.1. NCBI lineage: Eukaryota > Metazoa > Arthropoda > Insecta > Coleoptera > Chrysomelidae > Gonioctena > Gonioctena quinquepunctata. Next base: position 99,383 of record JAFIRS010003256.1, on the reverse strand, counting down.
ATTCAAGATGGGGGACAAGTTTTGTAATTATGGTCCGATTCGATTTAAAATTGGTATGATGAGGACTTCTGGTCGAAAATTATGAATTTTTTGTCAAATTTTTTAAAAACAAAATGGCTCCAAGATGGCGGACGATCTCTGTGATTATGGTCCGATTCTATATACATAATATAAAATACACTATTATTTGAATAGAAGCACACACTAATTTTCAAATTTATTGTGCTTCTTAAGTACTTATTTGTAATAACTTTTTACTTGAAATAAATTATTTATTATTATTACTATTCAAAATTGGTATGTGGAGGTTTTCGGGGTCGGAGATTATGAATTTTTTGTCAAGATTCATGAAGACTGGCTAGACGATGGTGGTGTCACACAATCACAAAATTGCACAAGTAACCCCTTCTCCACAGTTATTCACTTCACACCTATATGCACATTTCGATAACTAAGTTATCATTGTGTAGTTAACCTACTGATGATAACTTAGTTATCGAAATGCGCATATAGGTGTGAAGTGAATGAGTGTGGTGTTACTTGTGCAATTTTGTGTAAATTTATTAATTCAAGATGACGGATGAGTTTTGTAACTATGGTCCGATTCTATTCAAAATTGGTATGTGGAGGTTTTTGGGGTCGGGCATTATGAATTTATTGTCAAAATTCATAATTTCAAGAGGGCGGCTCCAAGATGGTGGACGAATTTTGTGATATTGGTATGTCGGGGTCGGATATTATGGATTTAGTCAAAGATTATTGATTTTTGTTCAAAATTCATAAATTAAAAATGGGAGCTCCAGGATGTCGGACGAGTTAATCTTTAGATGGTCTCCTCATTGAAGAACTAGATAGCTCAAAACTTACAGGAAAAAGGCCTCATATTAACGATGCTTCAACAAAAATGCATAGATTAAAGAGTACTTACTAAAAAGTACAAAATAATTAATAAACAACCTTTTTAAAGACAAATTTTTATTCAAATGCACTAAAAAGTAAAAAATAATTGCTTTGGATGTGTGACGTAGATTTTTGCGTGAGTTATAGATTCAAAAGCTTGTCGCTTTTGTATTCGAACTGTAAACATTGCGCGACAAGCTCTGGAATCTATAACTCACGGAATAACCTACGACACACAGCCAAAGCAATTATTTTTGACTTTTTAGCGCATTTGAATGAAATATTGTCTTTGGAAAGGTTTTTTTATCAATTATTTTTTCACAACTCAGATCTGAATGTAAAAGGCTCAGTGGAAACTGTTATTGTAACTTTATAGAAGAGACGCAAAGGGAGGTACCACATAATTATGGAATTTCATTAATGATAAAAAAAATATAATTGTTTACCGAATATCATGTTCCTGGCTAATGATCAAGCTAAAGACAGTAAAAGTATCGCAAACTTGCTTGAATTTTTTTTCAATCCATTTACCAAAGGCTTTGGATGATGGAGTGTTTCCCAAACTTCCAAAAGAATGTAGGTGGTCACTTGCAAAACCCCTGCATAATAATATGGGGCGCGGCCCCAAAAACTCATCTTTATACCTTACAAGTAATGCAGCGGAGGTTTTTGAAACTTGTTCATGATAAAAACCTCAGATACCCAACAGATATCTTATATGCTGCAACAAAAATCCTTGATATTAGACAATTATATTACTTCTACTCCTGATCAGATACCATTCACACAGGCAACAACATCACTTACCAAATCATCAATCAAACACCCATCATAAACAACACTATATCATTCCATTTATGGCTAAAACGACTACCCAAAGATCATATACTTATCTCGCACCGAAATTCTGCAATTCCATTCCTGAAAATATAAAAACAACAATAAATTTACACTCTTTCAAAAGACAATTGAAGAGATACGTACTTGAATTAGGTAGAACGACCACTAATTTTCCTTAAATTCAGAGGCGAAATCTTCCCTTCGTTTTTTTTTACAAAAAATATTATTATTCAGGTTACACTATAGTCGATCTCAATATTACTTTTACTACTACATAAGATTTTATAATCCTCAATATTGACACTACACTACAATATACCTTGTACTTCTAATAACTCTTGTCTTAATTATTTGTTTAAATGTATAGTGTTTATGTATGTATATGTGTGTGTATATATGTGTATGTATATATGTGTATGTATTATATATATATATATATATATATATATATATATATATATATATATATATATATATATATATATATATATATATATATATATATATATATATATATATATATATATATATATATATATATATATATATATATATATATATGTGTATATATATGTATACATTAGTATTCTAAGTAGTTAAGTTTTTTATATTATAAATATTTGTCAATGCTGAAACAAGTGTTCTCACACTTATCGGCTTTTGCTGCTTTGTCCACACCATAAATCTCAATCTTAATGTAATATTTGTGATTCCAGTGATCTGCGATTTGATTGTGAATAAAGATTATTATTATTATTATTGTCTCCCCTTCTTCCTATCACTAAACTCTGGCATCTTTCCGGATAAATGGAAAAGTTCGAAGAAAGAAATTTTGTATTTCTTGCAGAATAATGTATTCATAAAATAATAGCAGAGCGATGTTAAGTCATCATTTGCTATTATGATATTAGTCGAAAGCGCTCTGCTATTATTTTATAAATAAATTATTCTGCACGAAATACAAAATTTCTTTCTTCGAATATATCGGTACGTGCACACAGCTACACCTGTCACTTAAATGGAAAAGTAGTCATATAACACCAATTTTCAAAAATGGAAATAAAGCAGATATAGCAAACTACAGGCCGATCACTATCTTAAACTTAATACCAAAACTATTTGAAAACAGTGTTTTCCATAGAATTAAGAACCAAATCACAAACTTTATTACTGAAGATCAACATGGGTTTTGTAAGGGTCGATCTACTTCAACAAATCTATTGATTTATACACACTTTATTCTCCATGCTATGGAAAATGGACAACTAGTCGACGCCATATATACAGACTTTTCTGAAGCAATCAACAGGGTGAATCATAAAATCTTGGGGGCAAAATTGCATACATTGGGTTTTCATGGTAAAATGTTGAAGTGGCTCAACAGTTATATAAGTGGTAGAACTCAAGCTGTAAAAGTTCACGGCTGTTTCTGATGAAATAATAGTTACATCTGGTGTACCACAAGGTAGTCACCTCGGTCCTTTCCTATTAAACATTAACATCAATGATATTAATTCATATCTAAGACACAGCCAAGCTCTATATTTTGCTGATGACCTGAAACGCTTTGAAGCTATTAGTTCTCTGAACGACTGTTATGAATTACAAATTGACCTAGACAACTTGAAAAAACGGAGTGATAACAACTACATGGATCTTGATATCTGCAAATGTTTTACGCTAACTTTCATCAGAAAAACAACTCGAATAGACCTCTGCTATTCCATATCTGGTGAGCCACTTCCACAGGTTACCTCAGCAAAAGACTTGGGAGTCACTCCGGATAGGAGAATGACCTTCAACTTTCACTACAAGAACGTATATTGGGTTTTGTATGCCGGAATATGCGGGATTTCTCAGATATCCACTGCCTCAAATTTCTTTATAACTCCTTTGTACGCTCCTTATTCAGTAAGAATCTACAGTATGATAGAGAGAGTATTTATTAGTTCCTTGTACAAATACCCTTACGGGTGTAGAACATGTCATTTTATATGCTAAAATACAATAAAATAAAAATATCTATGTACATCTACAGATAACAAGCTCAGATACACATATACAAAAGAATATGTACATACACAAAACAATATAAAATACAAGTAAAATATATAAAACATTACAAAATAGAAAAGTAAAAACACAACACATCAGCGAAACATTCATGAAGCGAATAGTATGCTTATGGTGTCCCTTCTTCTACAACTGTTATGCACAGAACTTAGAAAAAGTTCGAAACAAGTTTCTTGGGTTTGCGGCATACAAACTCAACATTCACATAATTGTTTTGAAAATATTCGAAAAACTATCGAAATGTCCAGTTTAAAAAGTAGTAGAATACAGGCAGACTTAATCTTTCTTTTCAAATTGATCTAAGGACATATAAACTCCCCATGCTTGTTATCACAGATCCGTTTCCATGTTCCACCTAAGTGTACAAGAAATACTATTACGTTCTCAGTAGATTTTCACAGATGTAATTATGGACTTTTCTCGCCTTCAACTAGAATCACCAGGAATGGTTATAGAATTGACTTGGATTTTTTCTATCTCAATTTGGAATCCTTCAAATGCCGAATAAAAGATCAAATTTAGTTGTACATTGATAATTCTTTAAACAACATAAGACCTTTGCTCTCTTTTTGTCCCCTTTCTTGTTTTTTGTTTTCATCTCTTTCTCATTCTTCTATATAGTATTAGTGTTTTTTAGCTTAAGTTAGAATAAGTAACTTTATATCATTCGTAATCTTGGAATGTAATGGTTTATCCGTAAATTAATAAAATAAAAAATATATCAAAATATTTTTTTTTAATTTGTTTGGTATAAATGGAGAAACCCCTATTGCTACAAGAAGTTGTACAAATTAGAACATGAAAGGTACTTAAAATACTTAAACCTAAAAAAGATAAAAAATACATATACAAATCTAAAGAGAAAATACATAATTGATTGCAGTCAGTGAAAAAATCAAGTTCTGAAGCATTAGCTTCCCTTAATATTCTTGATTTTGGACTATTAAATCCATAATTATCTCAATAATGAATTCTCTACAAAAACAGTTTTATTATCCCTTGTTACTCTTTGTTTGGCTCTCAGATTAACTGAGGAGAGAAGTTCAGGGCAATTTAATTGGCCCGATAGTAATTTGAATAGAAATATTACTTATTTTAATCAAAAAATTGATCTCTGGTAACATTTTCTCCAACTGGTGACTTTTGCTAGGCCAAAAGGGCATATCTCAGTTAAATATAAAATTATAAATAATTCTGTCTAAAAAACCTGTTAAATTAAAAAAATATAATGAAATAATGAAGGAAAACTAAAAAACATTTAAATTGAATCTCACAATATTTGCAGGTACATTTACAAAAACGCTAATATCCAAAAGTTTCAGTTTTTTTCAGTTGCTTCTATAAAAATATTACAAAAGTTAAAAATAATCGAAAAAAATATATATTTCACTTCGTTTTCAACTGGCGTGCCACCACCCTCCTTCTCTCAGAACTTGGGTTCTGTCAATTGCAAAAAAGTATGGTATAGTGTAGCGAAAGATAGGAGTATCTGATGTATTGTGTTGAGAAAAGGGACAAACTTATTTTCACTGTAGCTCTGTGCTACACCATGTTTATATTTCAGTTAACCTTGATGGCGAGAAGCTAGGTATATGTATGAGTGATCCATACAACATTTCATTTCTTGATCCAAACTTGAATCGGATTTTTTTTGCAGTCACAATCTCAAAGCAAGAACATGTAGGAAAAACCAGTCGATCAATAATTATCTCAGCTAAAGGTTTAAAAACGTATCACATGACACTTAATGAGTTGAAAGCATATTGTTGTTAATTGGTCTCTTTTTACATTCCACATATTTAAATGTTCAAGCACCCAAAATGGATTTGTATTCATTTTACAACAATATTTTACTTTGGTTGGTTATACTTAAGTTTGTATTTAAAGTATAAACTGGTCCTTTTCAGAAAACAATTTAGAAAAGTTTTACCACCGAAATGGTTTTCCCGCTGTTTGAATTCTCCCGTGAAGCAACATATTTATTTCTTTCTGTGAATCTTTGTGAAGATGTTTGCATTGAAATGGTTATGACGCACCATTGTGGTTTTTTCTGCAAAACGCCATGGCAAATTTATCAAGAAGTGTTGGATTGTTTTGCGAAGGAACGAGTTTAAACAATTTTGGAATTGATGAATTTTTCCCCGCAAAACAAAATGTTGCACTGAATTTTTTTATTTTTTTTGTTATATACCATACAATTCCCTTTCTGGTTGAACAATTTTGAACAAATTTTGCATTGAAATGGTTTTCACCCATATGAATCCTCTCATGATAAAACAAATGGCTTTTTACTGGAAAATTTTGCATCGAGGTAGATACAAATACATTTTTCTGCAAAACTCTTATTGCCCTTCCCTTGTATGAATTCTTTCATGTCTCGTGAGATTCACCTTCCGGTTAAAAGATTTTGAACAAATCTTGCATTGAAATGGATTTTCTCCTGTATGAATACTCTCGTGTCCCGTGAGTTGCCCCTTTTGGAAAAACGATTTTGAACAGATTTTGCATTGAAATGGTTTTCTCCCTGTATGGATTATCTCATGACGCAACAATGTGCTTTTTTCTGTAAAATTCTTGGGACAAATTTTACATTGAAATGGTTTATCTTCTCTATGAGTTTTCTCATGACGGAACAATCCGAGTTTTACTGCAAAACTCTTAGGACAAACTTTGCACTGAAATGTTTTTTCTCCTGTATGAATTCTCTCGTGTTCCATAGCAGGCCACTTCGCTGAAAACGATTTCAAACAGATTTTGCATTGAATCGGGTTTTTCCCTTCTATGGATTCTCTCATGACGCAACAATGTGCTTTTGTGTATAAATTTTTACAAATTTTCATTGAATTTTTCCGATTTGCAAAATGTTTTTGGAAAACTTTTGGACAAATTTTGCATTGAAATGTTTTTCCCTGTATGATTTTCATGAGCAACAATTGTTTTTTGAAATTCTTTGGACAAATTTCATAAATGTTTTTCCCCTGTATGAATTCTCTCGTGAATCAACAATGAGTATTTGCGTGCAAACCCTTTTGGACAAACTTTGCACCGAAATGGTTTTTCTCCTGTATGAATTATCTCGTGCCCCATAAGATGCTCCTTATGGAAAAATGATTTTGAAGAAATTATGCATTGAAAAGGTTCTTCTCCTGTATGGATTTTCTCGTGTCCTACTATATGCTCTTTTTTACATTCAGGAGCTTTTCCATCATCTTCTATACTTTGTTGAGGCCATATTTGGGAGTCTGAAGAAAAAATGGGATGAATTACTAGATTTTTCTCAATGAAATCTTCATACAAGAAAGAATCAGGATGCTAACCCTTTTTTTATTTTATTTATCATCCCAAGAAATCCTCACAGTAGGGAGTATTTTCAAAATGCACATAAATAATATCATTATCAAAGGAAAACATTGAATGTAGTTGAAAAGTGAAAGCAAAAAATGACTGAATTAGAAATAAAGGAATATGAAAAAGAAGCAACAATTTCAATTCAATAAAAAAATATTGAAAATTAAAATTCTGTATTTTGTGTAAAATTTACCACGGCTGTAGAGTTGTTGGCCAAAACAATTTTCCAAAGTTTAAACAAAGTTGAAATAGACTACATTTAGTCAATTTTCATAAATTTGAACATTATAAATGTTGATTCTTAGAACCAGGAACATACAACATATGTGAGAATGCTCGCTAGTTTCAATTCAACCAAGATGATTTTTTATTCTCATGACAGATAAGCAGTGAAGATGGTCGTAGGCCGAAAGCGGTTTGCTTAAATATACAAAAAATTTACACAAAATACAGAATTTTAATTTTTGATTTGGAGTCGTCGTGTACCCAGCAGTAGTGAATATAAAAAAATATATTGATTAAAGAAAAATTCCATTCAAATTTATTTAATCAACAGAGCTGTGAAGCAGGTTTAACAAATACAGGTATAATCCAACTTGTTGTGAATGACAGCTTTATAATGTAAAATATTATAACAAAATATAAAGGTAAACAAAAACGAAAATTAAAAAAAAAACGGCATTTCAAGAGAAATTTAAGCATAATTTCCCGCTAGTAGTAGCAAGATATGGATGCAATATACAATTTACTATTGATTTGTTTGATGATATGAACAGGATGTTCATAAAATCAGATGTGGAATCATCTGCGACTGAAAGATATACCTTAGTCACCATCTTCCATCGTTCAAGATAACCTCTTGGGAGGTATTCATGTTGAAAAGGAAAACATTCTCAATTGAATAAAAATATTTTTCAGTTATTTTTTGTTATATCTAACAGAAAACAACTACTTCCCTGGCTAAAGCTACGCTGGCAATGAACTACATCTGATAGATATTGTGAAAGGACCCTAAACTCAAAAAAAAATCTGAAAGTGAAAATTTGAATTTTTATTCAGATAGTTATTTCATTTTCTATTCCAGTCTTAAATAAGGACTCATATATATTCTGTTCCTACTTACATAATAACGAAAATTTGGAATTTCAAACTAATTATTTAAGAAATGTAAAAAGAGAGTCTGGGGAATTATTTGTAACCCTATTCACTGATCCACTGTGAATTGAAAAGTAATATATTAAGCAATCAATATTTCAAATAATTTTCTTATGTTTGTGTCTGAAATAAAAAGATGGATAATTTCTCGAAAAATTCTGCTTTTTGAAAAATTAATATTGTACTTCGAAAACTTGAAAAAAAAATTTTAATTTTTTTAAAATTTTTAAAAAAAATTTTTAAAAATAATATCACGATATATACATATTAAATTCAAATTTTATGCAAAGTTGAAAATCAAATAAAAATCACATAGTTAATTATGGCAAGAAAAACGATGGTGAGGCAAATGGGGTTTTCAAATATTTCTCTACTGAGTATAAACAATGGTAAAATGAACTTGACTGTGGGTGTATATGATGACTAAGGGGTTTGCCAATTTTCAGCCTTATATTTTTTCGAACAATTATTGACATTAGATTGCATTGTGAAATTGTTGATAATTCCATGGATTTCAAGTAGAGTATTATATATATACTTGCTACTATTGTATCATTATATACCATAGTCAATAAACATTATTTCTTTCTTTCTTCTTTCTATGTATAAACAGGGCAGAAGTAAGCAGTCTTCAGAGTGATGATAGTAGTTACATGTTTCAGTTGTCGAAAGAGGAATATTATACTGGCCAATCTTCTACTGAGGAGGTCAGTGACATGCCCGGATTATCATCAAAATGCCTATTAAAGTGACAGTGTGTCCCACTTAATATTTTGCATATGTTGAAATCGATATTTTCTGTAATTTTGTCCTATTGAGTTCAAGTTCATTCTAGGAGAGGCAGATATAGTATTTCTTTTGATGTTATGAGACTGTGGAGTCCCCAGGACAGATTAGCAAGATAGGATCGGGAAAGAATCCCATTCGGACCAGAACCAATCTTGGGAATACCCAGCAGCATGGCCATCTCAAACATGGAGGAACTGCTACAAGAGCAGGTCATTAAAACAAGGCCCATATAAAGGGGCCATAGAAGAAAATGTCAAAAGAGATCTTGCCAGTCAACAGACAGGAATATTAAGACTGTGATTGAGCTCCTAACATGACATAATCACCTGAACAGGCCCATGGAACTCATCGGGATCACAGATGATCCCTTATGCAGATGGTGCCTGGAAGCTGACGAGACATCGTCGTACATCCTCACTGACTGTCGAGCTTTGGTGCACCATAGGGAGTGGAAGCATAATTCTGAACCCAGAGAATTTCAAAGGAGGAGGAAACGGCTGAATTTCGTCTAAGCAACCGGCATGTTTAGCCGATTGCCAGAGCGATTGGGCGCACAATGGGTCCAAATAGAGAGGCCTACATGCATGGGGTTCTTTGGAACCGGCCCACTTTGTGCAAAGAATAAAAGCAGTGACTTAAAATATTTTTGATAGATATTTCTTTAACAAAAATATATAGGTATGTTATTTATCGACAACATTGGTAATAACTTTCAAATATTTTTCAATTTCTTTTTCAACTTCATTTATCCTCAATGGCGAGTAAAGTAAGGAGCCGTTGATTTTCTTCACTAAATATTTATGCTTCATGAAATGAAAATAATACTTCGACGCAATTTTGTTCTTTTCCACACTGGATTTATGCTTGAAATATGAAATAATTTTACGAATAATGTTTCTTATGTCCATAAATAGATCTTCTTTGTCAGGATTTAGGACAGAGATGTTCACCAAATACGTTAAATACTTTATATTTTTATGATAAACTTGAATATGCTCAGATTCTGTACAAAAGGAACAAAGACTACATATTGCAATTCATTTTATTATTAAATATTTAATTTTACAATACCCAAACGTCAACAAGGCGATTAACTACAAGGAACTAGTTACTACAACACAGCCAACTTTGATTGTGTTATTATAACGCCTAAAATTATCATTTATTTCATATGTGTTATTATTTAATTCTTTCAATTCTTTTCCCTTGTTTCTAGTAGAATAAAATTATGGAACGTATGAAGATTATTATTCATACCTTGTTTTACTAGAGAACAGGGAATGAAAAAAAACTCAATTAGAACTACCTGCTTATGATTTACCAATATAGTGCCCACTATTATTTACAACACAGGATTTTATTTTTTCTCTTTTTTCTAGCCCAGGTAGCATCATAGCGACAGAAACTGATACTGCAACTTCGACTCGGTGGTTATTACATAATCACCACTAAATCTACCACTATATAGTAAGAAAAGCTAAAATTTCATTTTTGTATTGTGGTAGTCATTCTCATCTATAGTAGCCACTCCACAGTTCTATAACGTGTTAGTGTCAATTGAGGTGTCCGAAACATTATGGCCACTAAGCAAATCAGCTTAATGGTTTAAAACTTGAAAGTGGAAAATAACCGTTGTGGTAACCATCCTGTACAACTTATATATCACTTAGAAGTCACAATCACTTTCAAGATAGTATGATAGTTTCGGTGACGTTTTGGTAACTTCCATGAAACCTTCAATGTGGCAGGCACTTGATTGTGATATGTGGTGATGGTTGCCACGTTCTTGCTATCTCCATAAGTGATTCGCATTTAATAAAAATCACTACAAATTACAATTACTTTTAAAATTCACCATCAAGTGACCGTGGTCCGCGCGATGACAAAAGCTAACCTAACTTTTCTCAAATTATTTTATTGTGGCTTACAAAGAGTTTGTTTTACCTGTTACGGGAGACATGAATTATATTTATTCAAAATGAAATGCATTATGCGTTTTCAATGGACAATTTTTCTTGATTTTGTATAAAAAGGTTAATTTAAATAGATCGGATCTCTGACTTGTGCGCCTGCTTAATATTCATACTTTAATTGTTAATTCAGTTTGCATAAATGCCATCATTTTCATTACTTATTAATTGATAATTATTATTGATGCTTGATAATTGTTAATAGGAGCTGCATAAATCTACTATAATGTTCAACAATTCATTAATTGTTGAACAATTGTTGAACATCTCCATTAGATGTACCCGAAATTTCGAGGTTATAACTTTGAAGTGGCAGGTTATAATAGCCGTGACGTGTTCACCCCTCAAGGGTATAAGACCTTTTGTAATTTATAAGTTATAACTTTAGAGTGGTGTATCATGTGCCTGCGACGTGGGTGCCACTTTTTAGTGGTGGAAAAGTTAATAACTTAGTTTCACTGGCCACTTCATGATGAGAGGAGCTTTAGAGTGGTAAATTTTTAGTTTTTTCCACTTTAAAGTTATATTATCCAAATGCCGCCATATTTACAGGAATATGCTGGGTCGCCATTATTAGAGAAATGAACGAAACATTCAATAAAGATTTATTTGTCGTCAGCACTGCATCAAACGGAGTAATTTATTACGTAAGTATTGGTTTCAAGTAACTAAGATTGATAAAAAAAATGTTTGAGGGATTTATATACATAATTTCAGAGGCGGGTTATTTCCAAATTTATGTTTTTCTCAAATAAAGAGTATTCAGATGGCACGTACACACAATCGAGCTACAACACCCATATTTCACAGTAAACTTGCAATAGTTTTAATTTTATCTCGATCGGAAGTATTCAAATTCATTATATATATATATATATATATATATATATATATATATATATATATATATATATATATATATATTCTCAAACTTATAGTCGATCGAGTGTTAGAAATGAATCCAGCAAAATGGAAGAATGAGAACATTTATTACAAAAATATGTTGCAGGACAGAGATCGAGCTACATATCATTTACACAAGCGCAGTCAGTTGTTTAACGTGTCTAGTGTTGGCCACTACATATCCACGTTTTTGCCAGGTGACCACAACGTGGTTGGAATGTGGCTAGCTGAGACACAGGAATATAGATCGGAACGTAGCGGCCACCAAAAAAAAAATTCCCATTTTGGTAGCCGCCGTGTGATTGAACCGTGTATATTACGTGGCAGTAGTTGTGGTCAAAACCTCAGTTTCACAGAATCGTGGCCACTACGTTCAGTCCACTAAAAATGCTACTTGGGAGTACTATAAAGATATGTGATGTATAAGTAGAATGTTTTCTACTTCATTTAATTATGTTAATCTTATTCCATTAGAGCAAAGGGAAAATAAAAAAATTGGCATTACAAGCGCGATTAATGAATGAAGGTGCCACCTATATAAATTCATTAGCAAGCAATAGAAATAGGCCTTATTTTTTTCCCTTTCCTCTAGTACTATAGAATTGAGTGATATGAGTAGAATATTATCAACTTTATGTAATTATTTAAACCACATTTTACTAGAGCAAGTGTAATATTAGAAAACAGGGGACTTTGGAGTCTCTTCACAAAAAATTCAATATACATTGAAACAAGTGGTAGACCCCAAGCGAAAAACAACTACTTTGCTGGCAAATTCCACACAGAACGTTGAATCTTATTCTACTAGAGCAAAGGGAAAATAAAAAAATTGGCATCACAACCGCGATTAATGAATGAAGGTGCACCTATATAAATTCATTAGCAAGCAATAGAAATAGGCCTTATTTTTTTCCCTTTCCTCTAGTCCTATAGAATTGAGTGATATGAGTAGAATATTATCAACTTTATGTAATTATTTAAACCACATTTTACTAGAGCAAGTGTAATATTAGAAAACAGGGGACTTTGGAGTCTCTTCACAAAAAATTCAATATACATTGAAACAAGTGGTAGACCCCAAGCGAAAAACAATCACTTCGCTGGCAAATGTCGTATGGGGTCGGCTTTAGAATAGCCCCATGGTAAATCCTGCCTGTCGTAAGAGGCGACTAAAAGGATAACCGTAGGTGGAAGATGGTCTCATCGCCCGGTGAAATACCACCATATCGACTTTGTGTGCTGTGAAATGGACCATTCCATGTTTCAGTGTTCGGTCGATACTTTCCGGTCTCCCTCTTTCCTTTTCCCCAATTCCTTCTTTATTTTCAGGTAATAGTAATAATGATGAACAATAGTAATAATGATGAAGTCTCCTAGAGTAAAATACTCCGGAAGTAAAATACCTCTCCATTCGGATTTCCGGGCGAGGTACTCGAGGGGACTCAACATTAAAAATTAATTTTGCAACATCCGGGACTCAACAAGAACATCAATGACGTCCACCATCACCTACAGACGGAAAAACCGGATATTCTGGCTCTAACAGAAACACAAGTAAACTCGTCCACCAACAAGGTCCATATGCTTTGTCCTGGTTACGAACTCCATTCTCGATTCAGGTTCAAAGGTGGAGTTTGCCTTTACGCCAAGGCTAACCTTTCATGCCAGCGTGAAGAGAGTTTGGAACCGAAAGACTTTGATGTGATGTGGTTCAAGCTATCTGATACCAAACTGACTAAGTTCCTCTGCTGCCTTTATCTATCACCTAATGAACCTTCATATAACGACCTCTTTGAGTTTTTATCACTCAAACTGGACTACATTCAGGAGAACCATCCAACAGCTGAAACCATAATCATGGGAGACTTTAATGTACATAACGCTGCCTGGCTCAAATTCTCTAACAAAACAGATGATGCAGGTCGTCAAGGCGAGGCCTTCGCCATCACTCATGGTCTAGAACAACTGGTCGAACTACCAACCCGCATCCCTGATGTCAACAAACCAGTCTGCCAATACACTAGATCTTTTCCTCACCACCAATCCTGACCCGTATAGAATAGAAGTTTGTGCCCCACTTGGAAACTCTGACCACACCCTCATCTCCACAACATGCTCTTTCCATTTACCATCGAGCTGCACAATACCACCCGTCTCATGTGGCATTACAATTCGACCGACTGGGAAAGTCTTCGTATTTTTTCTCAGCGTTTCCATGGAAGAGAGTTTGTTTCTCTTCAGTAGATCCAACACGATGTGCTGAGACAATTTCTGAAATCATCATGTTGGGGATGCAAACTTACATACCGAATACCGAAGAAGAACATCATCCGATAAGACCTGGTTTAACCGAAACTGCTCTAGAGCTGTGGCTTCCAAACAGGCAGCATACCATCGATGGCTTACAAATCCGGGCCCTGAGACCAGAGCAGCATATGTCGAGGCTAGAGGCATATGTAAAGAGACAATAGAATGCTCAAAAGATGCCCACAAAGCCAAAATAAGATCAAAACTTGCTGAATGTCCTAACGGATCCCGTTCATTTTGGTCTTTCGCCAAAGCTGTGGGAAGAAATTTCACTTCCAGCTCATTTCCTCCCTAACCAAAGAAGATGGAACACTAGCAACGACTGCCCAGGAAAAGCCAATATCTTTGCGCACCTATTTGCTGGAAATTCCACTCTGGATTCATCGGGAAAACAACCCCGAACATTACACCTATTGACAGTCACATGCCCGAGATCACCTTTCGCCACGTACTATCAGAAAGATTTTGCTGGGTCTCAACACCAACAAAGCCTGTGGATCTGACGGAATCCGCCGATTGTTCTCAAGAAATGTGCCCCGAACTAACACCTGTTCTTTGCAAGTTGTTCAACCACTCTTACAATTTGGGGTATTTCCGTCCAATTGGAAAATTGCAAGAGTACAGCCAGCCCCTAAAAAGGCAAAAGGCCCTACCTAGCAACTACAGACCTATCGCACTGCTATCTATTATTTCAAAGGTCATGGAAAAAGCCATCAACATCGAGCTCATGAAATATCTGGAAGACTCAGGAATTGTCAACGATAGGCAATATGGCTTCCGCCATCAGAGATCAACTGGTGACCTGCTCGCTACGTCTCACATATATGGCAGCTATCTATTGAAAAGCATGGAGAAACTTTAGCTGTGGCATTAGATATCTCCAAAGGCTTCGATCGAGTTTGGCACCAGGGACTCCTCGCCAAGCTTCCGTCTTATGGCTTGCCCCCTCAGCTGTGTTCTCTGCTTGCTAGTTTTCTCTCAAACAGGTCTCTCCATGTAGTGGTCGATGGAGTTTCATCTGACACTGTACTCATAAATGCTGGTGTTCCGCAAGGATCCATTCTCGCACCAACACTATTTCTACTTCACATCAACGACCTGTTGAAAGCAACTTCATGTCCAGTACACAGCTTTGCCGATGATAGTACCCTCCATACCGCTTTCTCTTCCAGGGCCCCTATATCAGCCCGTGAAACCAGAAATGAACGAGGAAGAAATGTTAATAATATAAATATGGACTTGGCAACAATTCTCGAATGGGGATCTAATAACTTGGTAGAATTCAATGCAAACAAAACACAAGCATGTCTTTTCTCTAGAAAAGCCGATCTCACTATGCCTAACATAACTTTGTCAGGAGTAACCATACCACTGAAGCCATCCATATCGATGCTTGGTATTACTATCAGCAATAACCTTTCCTGTGAAAATCACGTGAGGTCCATTGCCAAAAGTGCATCCCAAAAACTTGGATTTCTGTTTCGTGCCAAGAGCTATTTCACCCCCAGTCAGCTGCTTATGATCTATAAGGCACAGATCCGACCTGTCCTGGAATACTGTTCCCATATTTGGAGTGCGGCACCTAAACATATCCTGAGGCTATTGGATTCTGTCCAAAAAAGGGCAATTCGTCTCGTCGGTGATGCCTCGCTTACAAACTCGCTCACTTGTTTGGAACACCGTAGAAAAGTTGGCGATTTGTCTCTATTTTATAGATATTTTCATGGGCGATGCTCTTCTGAAATATCAACAATCGTTCCTGCTTTGGCAGTCTCTTCGAGATTAACCCGTCAAGTTCAGTCATCACACCCCTTCGTGGTCACTTTGGAAACCTGCAGAACATCACTTTCCAAAGACTCGTTCATCCAACGAACAGCGAGGCTTTGGAACTCATTGCCTAGGGAGGTGTTCCCCGAGGCATACAACCTTCAGAAATTTAAGAAGAACACCAACTCCTACCTTCTTTCCCTAGGTTCCCACCATGTTCTCTGAACATTACAGGATATCCCTTTTCGTGGGAACCAGAACATAAAAAAAAAATAGCACACAGAATGTTGAATAATATTCACCTGAAAATCTATGCAAACTTCCATTGACAATGAAAATTGATTGCAAATGTTTCCTTCTGTTAAACTTGATTATATTTAATTTATGCCAGGTCCGCCTAACAATCCGCATACCAGTTTCAGGCTTTTGGCCCTCATCAGTACGGAGTAGTAACCAGGCAGAGATCCGAAGACCTCTGGCCGAAGCGAGACCCAACACAAATGAAAACATCATCAAGCTTAAATCACCTGTAGGTATGCCGGAAAAAGTAACTTTTAACAGGCAGTACCTAGTGACAGGAAGAAACACGCCATACTGACCTATCTCAATACGATTATATCTCGATAGGAGTGGATGTATGCCTGACAAGGCGTATATATCAAACAAGAGAGCCATGTGAAGTGTAATATTAGAAAACAAGGGACTTTGGAGTCTCTTCACAAAAAATTCAATATAAATTGAAGCAAGTGGTAGACCCCAAGCAAAAAACAACTACTTTCCTGGCAAATACCACGCAAATTTTTTGTGAATAGATTCCAAAGGCCCTTGTTTCCCGAATGTTTTGAGAAAATTCGCACCTTGAAAAAAAATCCGCAAATAATTCATTCACTAGGAATATTATAAGTGATAATAAAAAAATAACGGCCCCGATAAAGAGCCCCGGGAGGCACCGGGACTTATGGGTGAAACTCAGTATATGAATTATCAAGTGTTACACATTGGAATCTGTTTTCAAGGAAAGAGGTACCTCTCATTCCATAATAATCCAGATGACACAATCGAAGGAATTGGAAAGATCACAAAGAGTTAAGGTTGTAGGTTTTCTGTATTCAAGGCCTTTGATTAAGACTCCCAAAATTTTCAATTATTAATGATTGTAGAGAGTTTTTTCGAAAACCCAACTGTGAATTATTGATGAAATTTTATTGTTTTCAAAGTATTTGGTGGCCTGCTGAAAAAATTAAGTTGGCCATGAAAATTAGTAGTTCGAAAATTATATTTGATTATTTCAGTGTTGAGGTCATGGACATCAAAACAGTTGGAATTATTCAAGGTATTTGTTGCATCTCGCACCTCAAGAATAAAGGTCTGAGAGTGGTGTGTAATCTCTTGTTTCCACTTTCTCCTTTATAATGAATTTGAAGTGGTGAGAGAGGCCAGGTTCTGATACTTTATTTCCCTATCTACATTATTGAAGTTATCTAAACAAGAGAAGAGTTTCCTGGCAAGAAATCAAAACGATTTGCATGCTCATTCAATAAATTATCTGGATGATTTCCATGAAAATATCAATACTTCTGAGACAAGATCTGTAAAGGCAAATCATTAATTGTTTGATGGAAGTGAGTTTCAAAACATAGAAAAAAGAAGCCGGTCTTGTTTGATCTTCGCTTTATAGAGCATTTCTGGTATTATGTTTTACATGATAGTCAAAAATATAGGAACGAAAAATATTTGAAGATTAAAATACAAATACAAAATATTATGTGCATAAGTTAAAATTTTATTATCTGGTTGTTGTGAAGATGTCTCTGTCTTTGATTAACTTGGAATATTCATCAAATGAGTATATACAGTTTTCTGCCATAATTATTTTAAATTTTATTGAAAATTTGGAAAGTAACAGATTACGAAATTCAGTTGGTAATGAATTGGACTCATTCAATAGCTTTGTTTGTGTCTACGTAATCTAGTGTGTGGTTGCAATAGTATATATTTATTTCTTGTGTCGTGTCTGTGAAGATCGGATTGTGCTTGATAATCGCTCGTTTTTTTTTATGAACAATAAGTTTTGGTACAGAATAGTCGAGAATATGGTCATGATCTTCAGTTTTTCAAATATTGGTCTGCAGCTGACATCCCAATATACTTTTTTGTACTGCGTATGATAATTTTTTTGTAGATAACAGTTTGATCCGTTTTCCCATATTAGGGCTCCATATATTAGAACAGAGTGAAAAAGTGCAAAATAGGTCGTGTATGCAGCTGATTCGCCAAGTAACTAATTTTCCGGATAGCGTACACTGTTTTCGAAAGTTTTCCACATAATACATTTATTTGTTCTGACCATTGCAACTTCGTATCTAATATGACCCCAAGGAAATTGACATGGTCATTTGGATTTTCAGAAGTGAAATTTACAAAAGTTTGGCTTTTACTATCATTCAATAGCATATCATTGGGTTCGAATCAAGTCCTAGCCTTCTCCAAGATAAGTGAAAGGACGAGTTCAGTATCCTCCTCTTTTCCCAGGTCAATGCCAAAAGTTGTATCATCCGCATACATGATGGTTGATACGTTAATAGAATTCATAGTGAAGGGTAGGTCATTTATGTAAATCAAGAACTGAAGGGGGCCCAAGATTGATCCTTATGGTACTCCTCTCAACAATAGCTGTATCACTGCGTTCTTCGCCATTTACTACAATTGGCTTTCTTTTGTGTAAGTATGACTACATGATATCCAGTGCGCTCCCACGTATTCCGTAGAAATTGAGTTTTTTCTAATAATATATTGTGATTCATACAATCAAATGCAGATCAGTTAGTACAGTCAAATATTTGTTATTGTCATTTGTTAAGAAGAGTACTGCACCAGCGGTGGACAGCCCCTTTCTGAATCCATATTGTTGTGTTGATATAATTTTATGAGTATCCAAAAAAGACATCAGTTCCGAGTGTATTGCCATTTCCCATATTTTGGAGAAGGCTGTCTGTTGATTTTTTTTTCGCAGTTACCACCTTTTTGTAGGTCGGAATTACTCTACCCATTTTTAATTTTTCTGGAAAAATTCCTTCCTTGAAGCAGGCATTTATAATCTCTGTAAGAGGTTCCAATAAATACATTCCAGATTTTTTTATTACAAATGTGCTAAAATCGTATATGTTTTCTGCTTTTTTGGATTTCATTTTGTTAATGAGTGTTCTAATATCATCTGTGACCAAAGGTTTCAGAAAAATTGTATTTACCGGGCTGTGGTTTTTGTCCATAAATTCAATGCATTTTTGTCAGTCCCACAAGAGTTTTCAGTAAGAAATTCTGAGTTATTTACGTAGAAATCGTTGACGTCATTTGCTGATAAATTTTCTGGGTAAGCTTTTGCTTTTTGTTTCCTACCTGTTTCAGTGTTGATGATATCCCATGTGTGTTTATTGAAGTTGTTCGTATTTATTAACATTTTTTTGTAATTATTTTTTCTAGTACTTTTTAAGAGAATATGATACTCTTTTTTACATTCATTGTATATTATTTTATTACCATCTGTTGGATTTTATATATATATATATATATATATATATATATATATATATATATATAAGCTATGGCTCATATCCCCAAACAAAAAGGGCGGAAATGGAATCCGAAAAGTGAGGAATGTATTTTCGTGGGGTATGCCAATAATATAAAAGGTTACTGTTTATACAACTTGAAGACAAAACAAATAATAATTTCGAGAGATGTGAATTTTTTTTGAAAATGAATTTGATAACCAAACGACAGTTCCTAGTTAATTTTGTCTGAATTTTCACCAATTTTCACGAATGAAAATAACGAAACAGGGAGATAGAATTCAAGAAACACATTTCGGGGGATCCGAATCGATAAATTTCAATTCCACACAAAGTGATATTCAAGTGAATATTGAAGAAAAACCTCGTCGTTTAAGTCGATCTACAGCACAACCCAGAAAATTTGATAATCTTGTTCTATCAATTGATGGAATTATGGAGAGGGATGACAAAGATTTCTGGATAGAAGCAATGAAAATAGAAATGGAGGCACTGGAAGAAAATGATACGTGGATATTATCAGATTTACCTCAGAACAGGAAGGTCATAGAAACCAAATGGGTTTTCAAAACAAAACGAAATGCAAACGGTAACATAGAGAGATACAAAGTGAGACTTGTGATGAAAGGATTTGCGCAAAAGCCAGGTGTAGATTTCGAATAAACTTTCTCACCAGTTGTACGTTGAGAATCGCTCCGTTATCTATTTGCATTTGCTGTCAGATTTGACATGGATGCTGTCAGTGCATTTTTACAAGGCGATTTGAAGGAGGAAATGTATGTGAAGGATTCATTATTCCTGAAGAAGAAAGGTATGCCCATTGAAGAAGCCAATGTATGGACTGAAGCAAGCCGCAAGCCAGCAGAGCATGGAATCAGAAATTGGACACGATTCGTTGTATGTCCCCTTCAGAATCTCATCTATAGTAACGCGATCAACGAAGCAAGACGCATGTGGGTTCGCAAATTCATTCAGATGATTATCATTATCAATAAATTTCCTTGGATTACTCTGAGGCTTTTCCACATGATACTCAATGATATTTTCTTATATTTAATTATATTGGAATAGTTGAGATACCTTTAGGGGCAGGATCATCAACATAGTCCCATGTGGTATAGTATTATCAGCATATGATATAGATACTACCTTGATCTCAGGATTCAACAAGGAATTGATGTATGTAGTAAATAGAATGATCCAAGTACTATTCCTCGGGGAACTTCTATTCAAATGGTTGATAAATTATCAGTTTGGTTATTCAATAAATAATAAATGCATTTTATTGAACCAATTACATTGATCCAATAGGCTATTGACCTAGGTCCTTCAGCCCTAATAACTGTTGTTATTTATTTCCTTGGAATAATATTTATCAATTACTATTCTTATTCAGTTCGTTTTTGTATTCCCTTGATTAACAAGTTCACATTTTATTTATTTTACATTACCTTTTCAATGTCTCAATATTTTATATAATTTATTGTATCTTATGCATGGTTGATTCAGATTATGTTTGAATATGAATGATTCATTACTTCTCTTAATATTTTTCATTCCAATGTCCATAAGTACATTAGAAAGTGGTCAGTGATATTTGAACCGATAACATAGGGATTGCATACATTCTTCAATATAGATTTATTCTTATACAACTCTCACTTCGTTGAATAAAACATCTTACCTTTCAAAAGTTCACGAGAAAAAGTTGGTCCGATTTCTGTTTTAATTATTTTATCGGTAACGTAGTTTAGATGGGACTCATTTTCATTTTTTCTACTTGATTTTTCTTCACATATTTGAGGTTTCACATCTTCGTAAAGGATATCAATATCACACTCAGTTTTAAATATCTCTGTTTTCAATTCAGCACCTGCTGATGAATCTTCTGTACAATCAGAGTGAACTTCATCTTCAGTCTTTATTATAACTCCATTATCAATGACTTTGGGTTTTGCCAAATCACCAATAAGACCATTAAAATCCATATTTTCCCCGGAATCTGAAATTTAAATTCCAATTATAACAAAACTTATTTTCTAGTTAATCATCGCAGAAGCATTGTACAATATAAACATCTGATTGAAGACTAAGCGATGTAACTTGGAGAGTTGAAATTTGACATACAGTAGACCCTCGATAATCCGATAAAATGTTGCGAGCGGTATCTGATTATACAAATTTATCGGACTATAATAATTATAATATTTTACTCATTTTTCTTGATCATACAATAATGATATAAGACATGTGACGAGAAAAATAAACAATCAATCATTTATTGAATTAGTTATCATTCACAATAACACTGGTAAAAGCAGAACATAACATCATCGTAAAATACACACTAATCCAACAGGTCAAACAACTAAAAGTTAATATGATACAATAAACATAGGTACTACACAATTCTAATAAAAAATTAGTCAATGATACAATTGTTAAACAACTCGATCATCAGATGAGGACAAATATTGTAAAAATAATATTTTAGAAATAAAATAAAATAATGAAAACGTAATACTATTAGGTTTCAAGGAGAAACTCTTCAACAGAGTAGTATGCTTTTTGCAATAACAGAATTTTGAGTCGCCTTTTAAAGATATTGATATTAGATGATTTAATGTCACTATTTAGCCTATTATAAAGTTTAACCCAGCAGTACATGGGATGATTCTGTATTACCGTCAATCTACTATAAGGTTGATGTAGATGCGAGTTATGTCTAGTAAAATGATCGTGGATTTGTTCATTTTTTGGAATCGTTGAAATATTGTTTTTAATATATATCAGAGTATTGTAAATATACAAACATGGCATCGTTAAAAAACTGTAATGAATGAATAATGGCCTACAATGTTCTCTTGAAGATGCACCATCCAAAATTCTAATTGCTTTTTTCTGAATAGCAAAGACTTCGTTAGCTTTCGCTGATAAACCCCATTGTTCAAGACCATAGGAGATAGCTGATTGAATTAGACTGTGGTATAGAAGTTTGAGAACATCAAGAGAGACTGTTTGTTTCAACTGACGAATTAAATATATATGTTTACTAAGCTTAAGTTTGAAACTATCAACATGGTACTTCCAGGTAAGTTTATCATCAATCTCGACCCCTAAGAATTTAGTACAATTTACTTGATGTAATGTTACATTATTTAATTTAACCAAATAGCTTATATCAATTGCTGTATTTTTTGTGACAAAGTTGAGCATTTTATATTTGGCAGTATTTAGAAGCAGGCCATTTAGTGAACACCACTCAGAAATTTGATCTGTTTCTTCCTGAGTTTTTTTAATGACTTCAGACTTAGTACTCGCAGATACCAAGATGTTGTTGTCATCCGCAAAAATAACAGTTAAGGAAGCTTTAGAACATAATTTCGGGAGATCATTTATAAAAACTAAAAATAAAAGAGGTCCTAGAACGGAACCTTGAGGTACCCCTATTGACACACTTTTGGGACCACTTCTTTTTCTTATTTATTTAAATGATCTTGGTAATATCAACATTTCCGGAAAATTCACCATGTTTGCAGACGACACCACAATAATGTGGCACGGAAAAAATGTTGAACTCTTGAAAGAAAATATCACTTCTGATTTGGAGAAAGTTAAACGATGGTGTGACTCCAACTTGCTGTGCTTCAACATTGAGAAAACAAGCATACGAACCTTCAAATTCAACTTTGATAACCTAGCTTTAGGCAATCAGAGGGTAACTAGCCAACCCCACACCAAATTTCTAGGTTTATACCTAGATGACAAATTGAAATTTGAAGCGCACATAAAAAAACTGAGTAAAACATTAGCATCAGGCTGTTATGCTGTTCGAGTCATTACCAATGAACTTGGCCTCAATTCAGGCAGAATAGCGTACTTCTCACTGGTTGAATCTCACATAAGATATGGCATCTCCTTCTGGGGTTCCTGCTCTAACCAGTAAGCATTCTGATTGGAAGACAATAATCTGAAGGATTCTAGGTAATTATATAATCTTTGGAAAAAACAGTATTCTATAATCTTAGAGAATTGACTATGTAGAGATATAGGCCTGTAAGATGCACAATCAGAGCAAGAACCCTTATTGTTGTTTAAATTGGTACAATTTTAGACATTTTCAGGATATCGGGAAAACTCCCCTCAGTGAAAGTGGCGTTCACTATATCCATCAAAGGCTCAGAGATCAAATTAGCAACCATTTTAATGACATTGCCAGGAATTTCATCAATACCCGATGATTGTTTCTTGCAGATTTTTTTATAACTTCCTCAATTTCCATTTTAGTAACAGGGTATGAATAAATACTTTGTGGTGCAGATGATATATAATTAATGTTTTTAGTATCAGGTTTGGATATACTAGATGACTGTTGAGAAGTAATCACTAAAAAGGTTGCTAATATCATAATTATTAGAAAGAATGTCCCCATCATCAGCACTTTGAAGAAAAGGTATGGCATTGCCAGTGTAACCATTCTGTGCTTCCTTGATTATTTTCCAGGATTCTTTCACTTTATTGTTAGCTGAAGAGATTCTGTCATCATTGTAAGTTTTTTTAGCATGTTTTAATTTGGCCTGATAAGTTTTTTCAAGCTAATGATATTGCTTCTGATATGAACCATTTTTATATACTTTGTTTAACTCTGATACCTCAGTTAGCATTCTGCTCAATTCTCTCAACTCATTACTGATCCACCTGGGGACCTCGGATTTTTTGTTCATGATGAACTTTTTTGGAAATGAAATGTCGAAATGATAAAAAATTGTTATATAAACATACTCAAACTTAGAATTAGCACCATCTATGACATACAATGGCGACCAATCGGTATCTGATAGAAAGCTAGAAAACAACTCAATATTATTGTCACTATAACATCTCGTGTGTTTATTAAGGTTTTGGTCCATCTGATCATAGCAGAAAGTTGCCAGCTGGAAAGTGTGATCGGAAATAGAGGAATGGTTAATAGAAAATGAAATAGGATCAGAAGTTGACAAAATGTTATCTATACACGTTGCCGATTCCCCTCATATGCGAGTAGGCTCACTAATAATAGCACTAATATTGCGTTGCTGAAGCATATTTATAAATGTTGAAGTCACCGCAAACGATTATTTCCATGTTCTTATACTTACTATATAGAACTTCAATTGTTCGATCAAATAAATCAAAAAAAGTCTCAGTATTATCAAGAGGTGATCTATATACAGATAAAATTATTATAGTTTTACTCTTACAATTTAATGCTAATGCGCATACCATAATGTCTATCTCAATGCTAGTCAATAGGAATTTTATTAACTTTCTAGAATTTTTTAGCAAAAATGCATACTCCTCCTCTGATATGCTTCGCCCTACAAAAGAATGGGATTAAGTTATAGCCGGTTAGTTGATAACATGAACATTCTTGTGATTTTAGCCAGCTCTCACTTATACATAGAATATCAGGAGAGTGTTGATCAAGAATCAACTCTAAATCAAGTAATTTGTTAAAACAGCCTTGTACATTAAAGTACACAACACACAATTTAGTACTGGTAGATCCGATACTTACATTATTCGCTGGATACATTTGTTTATTGATATTGATTATGGAATTATGACTCCCACCTATATTATCTAATGATTTCCTATGTCTAAAAAAGAACTTCACTGCCTTCCAGAACATTCCTAATACCAAATTTCTGATAATAAAGATCAAAGTTAAATCTTCTGAAACCGACTCCTTCAGTAGAGTTGTAAAAGTCCTTCATGAACTGTTGAAATAATAATATTGTTTCGTCAGTTTTGTTCAGTTTTGTTTTTATCGTTTACATGGAAATGTATATATTATATAAATAAAATAACAATTTGGTGTATGAAAATTATATTTTGATCAACGTCAAATATATATATTGAAAGTAAATACATCATAATTCAATAGGTTATGGGCCCAGACAACGAGTATAGAATACCACCGTTTGATGGATTGAATTATGACAATTGGAAATATAGGATAGAAGTTCTTTTAGAAGAAAAAGATCTCCTAGAATGTCTGAATAAATCAGGGTCGGAGAAAATTGATACAGAATCTGACGAAGAGAAGAAAAATAAGCTGAAAGCCAAAGAACGAAAATGCAAGTCGCTCATAATACAACGTATATCTGACAGTCATCTTGAATATGTCAAAGATAAGACATCCTCATGGAAAATCTGGTCAACATTACAGACAACATTTGAACGTAGAGGCATTACCAATCAAATATACCTGAGGAAGACGTTGTTAACATTGAAGTATGAAGGAAACTCTCTTCAGGATCATTTTCTGACGTTCGACAATATCATACGAGAATTGAAGGCTGCTGGTGCGAAAATGGAAGAATTGGATATAATCTGCCATCTGTTTCTAACTTTGCCAAAGGAATATGATCTAGTCAACAAAGAAGAATATTTCTCCTCAGTGACAGATTTAAAAAATCCAATTAGAATCTCAGTTGCAAAATCAGGCCAAAATCTACAAGCTACGAAAATTGGAACAATAGAAGCATTTGCCATGATGAACGGGATGAAAAAAATTTATAAGAAATGTTCTCTTCGTTCCACACTTGGAAATAAATTTGCTCTCCGTGCGAAAAATTGAAATGGCTGGAAAGAAAATCGTTTTTGAAAAAGCAGAAGCTCGTATCATTAAAAATAATGAAGTGGTTGCAGTAGCCAAAAGAATTGATAGATTATATGAATTGGTTTTGTGGCAAGAATGGAATGAGAGTTGTTATTATTCGTCAAATAATATTTCTTCGAATATGGAACTGTGGCACAAACGTTTCGGACATATCGGAAAAACATATTTGCTGAAGTTGTTCAATGAAAATATGGTTGATGGAATGAATTTAATACCAGAAGAAAACCCTAAAATATGTGAGACTTGTGTAGAGGGAAAACAGTCAAAATTGTCCCATAGAAAGGAAAGAAAAAGAACCAGTAGACACCTGGAATTAATTCACAGTGATGTATGTGGTCCAGTTACTCCAAACTCCTGGAATGGAAACATGTATTTTCTCACATTTATAGACGATTACTCCCATTTCACTGATGTATATATTTTACGGAAAAAGTCCGAAGTATTGAAGTATTTCAAAATATATGAAGCCTGGGTAACTGCAAAATTCAGTAGCAAGATATCTCGTTTGCGGTCTGACAATGGAGGGGAATACACATCTCAAGACTTCAAAAACTTTTGTGAGGAGAAGGGTATCATAACGGAATATACCATACCTCAAACTCCAGAACAAAACGGATTAGCCGAAAGAATGAACCGTACTATTCTGGAGAAAGCAAGATGCATGATGGCTGGGGCAGAATTACCCAAATTCCTCTGGAGTGAGGCTGTACAAACAGCTGTTTACCTCATAAATAGGAGCCCAACATCATGTCTCCAATTCAATACTCCTGCTGAGCTGTGGTATGGATCAAAACCAGATGTTTCCAAACTTAGAGTATTTGGTTGTATTTGTTATGCATTGATTCCAAAAGAGAAACGAGGGAAAATGGACTCCAAAGTGAACAAAATGTTCATGGTAGGATACACTGCTAATGGTTACCACCTTTGGGATCCCAAAAGAAGGAGAATCATTTCGGCACATGATGTTAAATTTGATGAACATTGTATAAATTTTCCAATAGATAGATAGATAGATAGATATCTTTATTCATCTTTTAAAGTAATCACAGACAACAGTAAGTATTACTTATCAGACTAGTCAAAAAGGAAAAGAATCATAATGTAAAACACTAACATTCACTCTCACTAACACTGTCAGTCAAAAAATAAATTCGACATAATCATTGAATTAAAATAT
Organism: Gonioctena quinquepunctata; assembly: GCA_018342105.1. Lineage (NCBI taxonomy): Eukaryota > Metazoa > Arthropoda > Insecta > Coleoptera > Chrysomelidae > Gonioctena > Gonioctena quinquepunctata. The sequence goes on along the minus strand of JAFIRS010003256.1, from coordinate 71,921 downwards.
TCGACGTGATATTAAAACATATTGAATAAGATAAAATGCAATACAAGATAAACACAGTAAAAGATAAATATAAAATATTATGAAACATCCAGGTATTCACTAACAGAATAAAAAGCATTATCTAATAAAAAATTGTATAATGTAAATCTAAACTTATGAAAGTTCGGAATTGAGCCAAATATATTTACAAAGTGATTATAACAAGCAATACCTTGATATATGTATGAGTCTTGACCAACACTCAGTCTTGAGAATGGTAGTCGTAAATTGTGTCCTTTACTGGATTGTATGATGAATCATGTTGTTCTTTACATAGTTAGATTCTTCATTTTTATTTTGTTGTAATTAGATATATATAGAGACTCTGTATAGTTAGGATTTTAAGATTAATAAATATTTGTTTGCAATGTTCTTGGGGAGGTGCTTTCACCATACACCTAACAATGTTTTTCTGCATAACAAAAACTTTTTGTGTGTGAGCTGAATTACCCCAAAATATCAATCCATAACTTAAAATTGAGTGTACAAGACCATAGTATGCTGTTTTAAGAACATTCAGCGAGACTGTCTCCCTTAGTTGTCTTAAAAGGAAAGCAATGCGGCTCAGTCTGGAAATTACGTTTTCTGTGTGTTTTTCCCATGTCATTTTTTTTGTCGACAATTAGGCCTAGAAATTTTATATTGTTAACTTCTGCAATTGACTTGTGATTGACTTTTATTAGAGTACTGTAATCCAGAGAGACATTTTTTTGTTGGAATAGCATGTGAAATGTTTTATTAGTGTTGACCAAAAGACCGTTATGTGTGCACCATTGGTAGAATTCATGTGCAACTATATTTGATAAATTTACGGAGTTCAGAAGTGCTTCATTAGATACCAGTTGATTGGTGTCATCGGCATAAATGATTGTATTGTTAGCGGTATTGCAAGTATATTGAATATCAGCCATGAATAATATAAAAAACAATGGACCGAGAATTGAACCCTGTGGCACTCCCATCTGTATCTTTGCTGGATCTGACTGACTAAGGTTATAAACAACAATTTGTGTTCTGTTTCCCAGATAGTTTGCTACCCAATCATTAGCGACACCCCGCACTCCAAATCGGTAAAGTTTTTCCAAAAGCAGATTGTGATTTACTGTATCAAAAGCTCTTGTAAGATCGAAATATAGAGCAATAGGAGTTTGTTTGTTGTTAAGGTAATTGTAAATACTATTGCAGAATGCGTCTAAAGCACTTTCAGTGGACCTTTTTTTTCTGAAGCCGTGTTGATGGTCTGGTAGGATATTTTTCTCTTCTAGAAAATTACTCAGTCTTGTACTATAAGCATAATCAATAACTTTTGTAAATTGGGATTGTAAGCTGATATTTCTATAATTGCACACATCATTTCTTGATCCCTTGTTTTTATATATTGGAATTGACTTAGATATTTTCAATGTATCAGGATATTTACCTGTGTAAAAGGAGATATTTATAATATCTGAAAGAGGAAAGTTTATAATGTCACTGACGATTAACAAACATTTCCCATTTATATCATCAATACCAGCTGCATGTTTTTTTGCAGTCTTTTCTATAATACCTTTGACATCCTGAGGTGTACATGGATGTAGAAAGAACGTGTGATTGATAAATTGGGACAATCTCAGTTCTCTCAAGATTGGTTCTGCAGATTTTATGTTCATAAAAAAATCATTGAAAATATTGCAAATTCTGCTGTTATCTATTATAACTTCATCGTTAATGCTCAATTCAATTGATTCCCTAGTATTTGATTCATTTTTCATTTCTTTTATGATTTTCCAACTTTCTCGACTAACATTTGTTGCTTTATTTATTCTTTCCTCATTATATCTCGTTTGACATCTTTTCAGCATTTCTTTATATATAATTTTCAATTGTTGTTGTCTTTCCTTTATTATATCATTGTTAGTAGATTTAGCTAATTTAGTCATCTCACATAAAGTTTGGTGTAGTTGTTTTATGTCATTGTTAAACCATGGTTTTTTCTTTTTGGAGATTTTCACTTTCTTGAGTGGAAAAGCATTATAGAAATGAATACGTGAATGGTTCGAAGTTAAATCCAATGAAGACGAAAACCCTTTCGAAGTAGTGCGTGAAAAAGCTGATGAAAATGAAGTGATGGAAGAAACGTCAAAAGTGACAGTCGAAACAGATTTAAGAACTGAGAAGGGCCAAAACTCCGACTCCGTTGAACCTCAGAGCTCAAGAAGTTACAGATCCAGAAAGCCCCCATTGTGGTTGGAAGATTTCACATGCCTCGCCCTGTGTGCACAATCTTTCGTTGATGACGTTCCTGTTGACATTAATGACATTGAAAATTTCCCAGACAAAGCTGAATGGTGGAATGCTGCTTCAGAAGAAATGAATTCTCTGTCCAAAAATAAAACATGGACATTGGTAGAACCACCTGAAAATGCTACTATAATAAGTTCTAAATGGGTTTTCAAACGAAAACCAAGTGAAAATGCAAAGCCCAAATATAAAGCCCGTTTAGTAGCGAGAGGATTCCTACAAAAACCAGGTTTGGATTATAATGAAACGTTCGCACCGGTAGTGAAACTTACAACTATTAGAATACTTCTAGCTTTTGCTATTCAATACGATATGTTTTTACATCAACTTGATGTGAAAACAGCATTCTTGAATGGGTTCCTGAAAGAAGATATCTATATGTACCAACCACAGGGTTTTGAGAAAAATAATCAATTGGTTTGTAAACTCAATAGATCCCTGTATGGTTTGAAGCAGTCTCCCCGATGCTGGAATGAACGATTTGAAAGTTTCATGATAACTTCGAATTTTAAAAGGTCGGTGTTTGATCACTAGGAAAACCTGAACCTATTTTTCTGCTTCTCTATGTGGACGATATAATTTTGTGCTCGAGAGATGATATGGAAATTCTAAAATTGAAAACCACTTTACAAAATGAGTTCGAGATGGTGGATATTGGAGAGTTGAAGAACTTTCTGGGATTGAAAATCGAAAGAAATGCTGGTGGTGATGCTATATACATTAGTCAAAAAGAATACTTGATGAATGTTTTGAAGCGATTTGACATGAAAGACTGTCATTCAGTGTCAACTCCAATGGACAGTAAAATGCAAATTCCAAAGGATGGTATTCTATTAGAAAAACCTTACAAACAGTTGATTGGATGCTTAATGTATGCAATGTTGGGATCACGACCGGATCTCTGTACCCCAGTAAATTTCTACAGCAGGTTCCAAAATTGTCCAAATGAAACACTTTGGAGGGGACTCAAAAGAGTTCTGAGATATACTAAAGGAACTCTGGACTTGAAGTTAGTTTTCAAGAAAGATAAGTCTCAACCGACATTGATAGGTTATTCGGACTCGGATTGGGCAAGTGATTCGATAGATAGGAAGTCTACTACTGGATATGTGTTCAAGGTACATGGTTGCACAGTGTCGTGGGTGACAAAAAAACAACCAACTGTAGCCCTATCATCGACCGAGGCCGAATATATGGCTCTCACTGCTGCTACCTGTGAAGCTATATGGTTGCAAAATATCATAGAATATATAAATTTTCCCGTTCCGAGACCAACAGTCATTTTCAAAGATAATCAAGGTGCTATTCAGATAGCTAAAAATCCAGAACATCATAAGCGGACGAAGCACATAGATATCAAACATCACTTTATCAGAGATGCTATACGACAAGAACTGATAGAAGTGAAATACATTTCCACCGGTGATCAACAAGCAGATATTCTTACAAAAGGATTGCCAGGTCCTGCTTTCCAAAAACAAAGACAACGACTTGGACTTCTAATCCCGAACAATATAATTATGGAGGGGTGTTGAAATAATAATATTGTTTCGTCAGTTTTGTTCAGTTTTGTTTTTATCGTTTACATGGAAATGTATATATTATATAAATAAAATAACAATTTGGTGAATGAAAATTATATATATTGAAAGTAAATACATCATAATTCAAAATGAATTTCATATCACCTTCTGAAGTTCTTAATTTTTTAATTATGAATTCACCTTTAGCTCCAGTCTTCCTTTCCAGAAATTCAACAATGTCCTCAATAACCTCATGGGTGACTCTATTCAGAAAAATCCAAACTTTAGGACTACCACTTTTAAATTTAAGGTTTTCTGAATCAGCCTGATCTACTATTCGTTTTATATTTTTATTTTTCGTCTGAACCTTTTGCCATTTTTTATTAGTCTGGTTATTAGAAAGATCTACTGGAGATAAGTAAGGTTGACCAATTGAGGCTTTGGGCCTGGAGTCAACCAAATTGATAAGATCATCACACTTTTGTAGGGTTTGAATTTTCATGATTTCATATGATACATTATCCGCATTGATGCCTGGATCACCCTATATCCCAGAAATACCATCATGTCGATTCAAATCTTGTTGAATGAAATGAGTGTTTTGTCCCCTTTTTTATTCACAGGACTATCAACATATTCGGTCGAGTTCTTTTTTGTAGAAGATTGGTTTTTTGCTCCACCAGCATTATAATTTTTTGCATTACTCTGTGAAAACTCATCGTTTTGATTAACAGTTCTGGATAATTTATCCTCTAATGAAAGTATTTTGTTGTTCAATAATGAGATAATACTCTCCTTGTCTTTGTCTGTTACCAGTTGCTTCAGTAATTGGTTTTCTTCTCTTAGGTATGCTTCTTCAGAAGCAACTATATCGCTGAGTTTATATTGATTTATTTGATTAATAGATGTGTCACAGCATGATTTAATTCTTTTTGCACAACTATTGTGAAACGAACTACCGCACTTAACACAGGATGGTCCAGTCAAAACATTATTTTTACAATATTTGCACGATTTCTTAAGCTTATCTGTCCCTGCACATCCACTTGCGGCCATCTTGAATGAATCGACAGATTTGAAAAAACTGCCAGTATATAGACATACATCTAGTTAATAAAACTCTAATACTGACTGGGTCTAGAAGCATACAATTTTACATAGGAGTTCCTCATATAACGTAGGTGAGCACTAAGAGGGATTTTTGAAAATTAAATAGGGAGTTGAAAATCCCAACGGGCACATTGCACATAAAATCAGTAGAAATGTATACACATACTTTTCTATTAGAAATTTCTTGAGGCTTTTTTTTTTAAAATTGAATGGTCTGTGATGTTTTTTAGAGATGATGGGCGATGATTAAAGAATCTTATTCCATTATACTGAGGACTAGATTCATAAAGGGTTGTTGAATGTTTAGGGACACAATTGTTCTCCATATATTATTGAATAATTATGAAAGTTATTGTTTTTCGAAAACGGAGGAATGATTTTCAGCATATAAAATATATTCAAAGATATATATTGTAGGGAATGTTAAAATTTCATAATTTTTTAAATGTTCTCCAACTGTTTGCTTGAAATTAAAATTGAATATAGAATGCTACCACCAACCCTTTATAGTTCGGAACTTTTTGAAAAGGAGTAGGTACCTCGTAATCCGAAAAATTATGAAAATGGTGAGATAAAATCAATACGTAATTCAGAATATGTATGTACCTAGTGATGTATACATATATTGCATATGCAACTTCGTACATCAAACAACACATCAAGACAACACAAGGTTTATTATATATTGACTTCTGATTTTCCGCGTACTTCATTGGCATGCCGGATTATAGGGGGCGCCGGATTACCAAGGATCTCTCATTACATAAATAATATTGAATGATTTGGTAGTCTTTCCTTAATAGTTTTATTCCAATTCATCAATTTTCTTTGGTGGATTTTTGAAAAGAGGTTTAACGACTCCAATTTTGAAGAGCTTGGGGTAAGTACCTGTGCTAAGCGAGAGATTGAATATATATGTCAAGGGTGGGAATAAGTTATCAAGGCATACTTTCACCAATGTAATTGGGATATTATCGTTATTAATATTCGTATCTGTAAACTTTAATGCAACATTTATTAAAAAATATAGTATTTTCAAGAAATTGGGGGAAAATATCGAAAGTTCTATTTATAGTTTGCGTCCAACACCTGGACTTCCCCATTCTACCTGGAAAGTACGATAAGGTATCAAAGATGCAGACATTTTCATGGATTCGTTTGTCTGTGAGATGCCATCATCCAATTCGATCCATTCTGAAGAAAATGTCTTGGCACCCCATTGTCAGATTATCGAGATTTGTGAGAAACAAATCACATATTGAAAAGGGAAACATTCTCAATTGAATATTAAATAGAAATATTTTTCTGTGAATTGAAAAATTCACGATGAATATGAAGTTATTTTTTTGTGAATGTCTAACAGAAAACAACTACTTCCCCGGCTAAAGCCACGCTGGACATTGAACTACAACTGATAGATATTCTGAAAAGACCCTAACTCAAAAGAAAAAATCTGAAAATTTGCATTTTTATTCAGATAGTTATTTGATTTTTTATTCCCTCGAAATCTTTTCAGAATATCTATCAGATGTAGCTCAATGTCCAGCATGGCTTTAGCCGGGGAAGTAGTTGTTTTCTGTTAGACATTCACAAAAAAAATAACTCCAATTTTATCGTGGATTTTTCAATTAATTATTTAAATGTTTCCCTTTTCAGCATGAATACCCCACAAGAGGTTATCTTGACGATGGGAGATAGTGACTTAAGTTTATCTTTCAGTCACAGATGATTCCACATCTGATTTTATGAACATCATGTTCATATTTTCAACAAATAAATCACATATCAAATGTAAATGACATCAATAGTGATCACAATTGTTATCTCTGAGGATATATGATTATGATTTTCCCATTTTCCCCCATTACAGCTCGATGACCCTCGTTATGAACATTTTGGAAAACATATTTGATTTTATTGGACACCAGATATATTTGGATTCAATTATTATGGTCTCTCTTAAAAAAATACCCAAAATATGTAGTTTCTCGAAAATGTGAATTATTCTGGCGTTACCTTGTAGCATGAAAAGATGTATGGAAGATCTTGGATTTGTATCTCATTTCATAGCCAGTGTGGAGCAGTGTATGAAAAATTATCGATGGCGGTGCCGAACATCCAAATTCCATCCCAACCAGAAATGAGAGCTCTCCGATTGATGAGCAAATACCGCAAAAAATGGAAAAAATCCATTTTTAAAGTTTTATATTTCTAAAACTGTCCATTTTTGAGCTTTGTGGCTATGGACACTTTAGATCAGCCTATCAAGAACTATAACATTCCAAAAATTCAGCCAAATTCACGGAAAACCATTTCCCATAAGAAATGTGCGGGGTCCTTTGTGAATACTTATTTAGGTTCAAGTTTATTGTACTGTGCCATCCATTCTTGTTTCCGAAGTATTACTGTCATTTCGTTGATAGATCAGGTGCTTCAACGTTTAATTTCCTCGCTACATTTCGCCGAATAAAAAGAGTGAGTAGGAACAGGAGAAGGAAGTATTAAATTTGCCGAATATATTTATGAAATTATTAATAATAGAATAGAATAGAAATTTATTCATCATTGAAAATTCTACAACTGTATTACATACATTTATAAAAATTTATCAGACTAGTCAAGAACAAGAATACAACCTATGTACAAACACAAACAGTTTAAAATATATTTAAAATTTGAAAATTGTGAATATTAAAATATCATTTAAATACTAAAAATTCCTCAACAGAGTAGAAATCATTTTGAACTAGATGATTATATAGAGCTGATTTTAAGCTTCCTAAGCTACATGTGTATCCAAATAGTTTGAGTGCATGGTTGTAGCAGATGATGCCTCGCAGAGTCTTGTCCCAGAGCCAGATGAGAGAAGGGTAGTCTTAGTTCATTACCTCTTCTAGTATCGTAATTGTGAATCATGTTATTTTTGGTGTGTTGTGCTTATTTTTTTTTATGTTCATGCTTATTATATAGATGTAGAGGCTGGGTAAAGTCAGTATGGCTAACTTGATGAATGTACTCTTACATGATTCTTTATAATGTAGTCCAGCTAGACATCTTATAACTTTTTGTTGTTGTTTAAAAACTTTCATTGCATGAGCTGAATTCCCCCAGAAAGGCAGTCCATAAGATAGGATGGGTTGAACATGTCCATAGTAGGTCAGCCTCAGTACTTGTGGTGAGACTGTTCCACGTAATTGCTTTATTACAAAACACATACAGCTCATTTTTTATATAAGATTTTCTATGTGTACCTCCCATGTTAATTTCTGATCTATAATCAGACCTAGATACTTGAACAGATTGACTTGCTCTATGGATTTGTGATAAACTTTTATTAGGGGACAGTAATCATAAGAAATGTTTTTTTGTTGGAAAACCATGAAGACCGTTTTACTGATGTTAACTACTAAACCACTGTTTTCACACCATCTTGCGAATTCTCCTGCAGCTGAATTTGCTGCTCTTATAGAGAGTGGGAGCTTATTCTGTGCTACTATTTTACTGGTATCATCTGCATAGATTATCATTTTCTGCTGGACCACACTCGAGAGTTCTTTGTCACTCATAAATATTATAAAAAAAAGTGGAGCCAAAGTTGAACCTTGTGGAACCCCCATTGATACAGAAGTAGGTTGTGATTTCACAGAATCAATAACCACTACCTGTGATCTGTTTTTTAGATATGAGGCCACCCAATTCGGTACAGTTTTTCCAGGAGTAACTTATGGTTCACTGTATCGAACGCTCTACTTAGGTCGAAAAACAGAACAACTGGAAATTGTTTGTTATTGAGATGCATATATATATATATTATCGCGACAACCTACTTCCTTATAGAAACAACGTGCACATGAAACATGTTGATATGCCTCCATTATGTGGAAAAATTCCAAAAAAAAGGAAAATTAATTTTAATATAAATTGACCTCTACATGTCACTCAGAATTATATACCTAACATGAAATAAATAAAACTGAAGAAGTCCCAGGCCCGGGGAAACGTCTTTACCAATATAAATGTCTCAATAATTGTCGAATACAATAACCCAAGAAACTACGGGAAAAAAAAATACAAGAAGGATTCAAGAAAGCTATTTATATATATATATATATATATATATATCATTGCAGAGTTCATTTATTGCAGTTGAAGTCGATCTTTGTTGTCTAAAGCCATGTTGGCAGCTAGGAATGAGTTTGAGATATTCGACAAAATGAACGAGTCTCAGATAGTAGCTAAAATCAATAATTTTCGCAACCTGTGACTGCAGGCATACATTTCGATAGTTAGCCACTTCATTTTTGGATCCCTTTCTCTTATACATAGGCACATATTATTGAGATATTTCAACAATTTCTGATAAATAAATGAATGTTTAAGGGTCGGTATCATAGATTTAAACTCAAAATTTCATTTATTTCTATCAAATAAAAAAGCATTACATTCAAAAATGGACAAATAACAAGGAGAAATATATTTAAACATAAAATTGAATAACATGTTCATTGTTTTAGGTGTATTAAGTCATACATGTAAATGTTAATATATAAAAACACAAATTGTCATAAAAAACTTTGAAAATATACAAAACCCATAACAAAACAGATATGAGAAATGTTTAAACTGGATTCAACCAATTGATGGTTTCGGATCCCACTATAAAAGGTAAGGTCCCCGTGATCTTAACTCGTACAAGTTTTCATTAACTCCTGAGGGTTGGTCAAACAACTAAGAAAGCGGTTAAAAACAATTTTACAAAAACAAAACAATCAAGATATGCTTTATTGTCCGAAGACTTACATTGACACAGTCTTGTGGAAATTATACATAAAATAAGGTAAACATATATAAATAAACATATTTCACATAACTAATAATATACAGGGCTTTTCACGATGAGCGTTAATTAGACGTTTCTGGCAAACCAGACAACGGATTAACCTGAAAATTTCACAGTATTCATAAATTAATATGATCTACACGCCTAAAATATTTTAGAAGATGCGGCGTTGCCGCTTCTACTATAAAGTAGCGGCTACTTTGATTTTTCAAATGGAACACCCTGTATATAATATCATATTATGATTTCTTATCACTTTGTCAACAACTTTATTTACTATTTCCCTATACCTATCTGTTACCGTTCAGAAGATATAAATTAATTTCGATTTTTTTTTTTACCAAACATGTACTTTTATAAACGCTGATAATCTTGAACTCTCTGGTACTAAGATGATCAAATTCGAAATGGAGTGGAGTGATACCATGAGGATCTTCACTTCGTGTCATATTTTTATTTGCCTCATACAGGGTCTTTAAAAAATGCAGATACTTTGTTCACATGAAAAAATGAGTGGAAGTCAATTTTTTTCAAATGGAACACCTTGTATATTTCCATATTTTTGAGCTCTACATCCAATTTTAGATTGACTTTGTTCAGATAATCCTATTTCGATTTCGAACCGTTTTCGAGATAAACTGTTTCAAACAGAAACTGACGATGTTTCCTTGTATTCATCACTTATTTCTCAAAGTTAACAGATTCCGTTTGATGTTCCTTCATCAGTCACGGATAATACAATGAATAAATAATTATTAAAATACTCTTCAACCATCAAATGAAACTTCTCTTCAAACAATAGTTTTATTAATGCTGACACACGATCTGAAAATAATTTCATGAATTAGTAAGTTAATTCAATTGTCAGTGTATTTCAGAATATGTTCGAACACATCTCCACCTCTACTTAAACGAACATGTAATCTCTTCAAAAGATTTTCATGTGTAGCGCTTCTGATTGAGTCTGGAGTTAAACTATTGAAAGCAGTTCTAACCCTCGATTTCATATCTTCCATTGTTGTTACTGGGTTGGAGTAAACCATATTTTTAATGAAACCCCACACAAAATAATCTAATGGATTGCCATCTGGTGTTCCAAGAGGCCAACGAAAAGGTCCATTATTACCAATCCATCTGTCTTCGAAGATTTCAGTTGAAGCTTCGCTTACTGAACGAGGATTATGGGGTGTAGCACCATCCATTTGGTAGCATACACGTTCTCTTCCTGGCCTATTATTTAAAATCATTTGAATTCCATTTCTAAGTAAATCTTCGTATTTTGTTGCATTCAAAATACATTAAATTGGCATCTTTCTTGAAAACCCCTTTGGCGAACGACATGGGGATTTTCTGGCGCTAATAATGACTGTTGTGTCTATTGAAAACTCTATTTTTTGTAAACTTGGCCTCATCTGTCCATTGATATTGTCAAGGAAATGTTCATCCTCTTGAGTCTTGACAAGTAACCATTCAAAGAATTCCACTCTACGTGGCAAATCAGTCTCTTTTAGATTTGGACACAGTAGAATTTATAGGGATGCCATTTGTGCTTATTAAGAATGCGATAAATAGTCACGTAGGGTATACCTATCTCCCTTTCAGCCTCGTGTAGAGAAGCATTTGGAAATGCATGAAATAATCCCAAAACTGTTATGCCATTGTCATCATCATCCACTTCAGGCTTTCTACGAATGATTTTTGGACGAAAGGTTCCATTCAACCTACAGTTTTTTAGTAGTGATTTATCACATTATTATTCGGCTTCGGAAGTTGTGGATATCTTTCATGGAATACTCGGCATGTTCTACTTGCAATTCTATTGCACTCACCATAAATTATTAATAAATTCAAGAAATCTTCATTACTGTAACCTAATCTTGACATTTTTCTATTATAATTGATATCACAATCAGTCAAAACCACCAACAAAAATTTGACGTTTCAAAACTGGATCATTAATTTTTCCAAAGCGCATTATTAAAAAATATTAATTTGCAATGTTGTACGGTAGAGACACTCAATACCTCAATGCATACAAATTGTAACTTTTTCTAAGGTACATATCAATTTCGAATTGACTGATTTGAGACTGTTGAAAAACTAAATCGAAAAGAAATATTACGTAGTATAAAATAGATGTTAAATTTCAAAAATAAGTGATGAATACAAGGAAACCACGTCATTTTCTGTTTGAAACAGTTTATCTCGAAAACGATTCGAAATCGAAATAGGATTATCTGAACAAAGTCAATCTAAAATTGGATGAGACCTCAAAAATGTGAAATTCAGGGTGTTCCATTTGAAAAAATTGACTTCTGCTCATTTTTTCATGTGAACAAAGTTCTGATTTTTTAAAGACCCTGTATGAGGCAAATAAAAAACTCGAAGTGAAGATCCTCATGGTATCACTCCACTCCATTTCGAATTTGATCGTCTTAGTACCAGAGAGTTCAAGATTATCAGCGTTTATAAAAGTACATGTTTGTTAAAAAAAAATCGAAATTAATTTATATCATCTAAACGGTAACAGATAGGTATAGGGAAATAGTACATGAAGTTGTTGACAAAGTGATAAGAAATCTTAATATGATATTATATACAGGGTGTTCCATTTGAAAAATCAAAGTAGCCGCTACTTTATAGTAGAAGTGGCAACGCCGCATCGTCAAAAATTTTAGGCTTGTAGATCATATTAATTTATGCATACTGTGAAATTTTCAGGTTGATCCGTTGACTGGTTTGCCAGAAACGTCTAATTAACGCTCATCGTGAAAAGCCCTGTATAGCTAAAATACAGTATATTAGGAGATATTCAAAATTCAACTTAAAAGACCACTCATTATTTTATTGAGATACTCTCGAATGTCGTAAAACACTTCCTCAATAAGAATATGATTTCCTAAATAAACTAAGGCTTTTGATACTGTCTTGGAAAAGATTATAGTTTTTTATTAAGATGTAATGGTTAGCCTTAGGGTATAATTTTGATGGATTGATCCAAGAATGGTCCCAGTTGATTTCTTTTATGTACCAGACATACTGTTTCGAGAATGAAAAGAGATGGTAGGCGAACAGCACATTTTTGGAGATTAAAAATCATATTTGAGTGCTATTTGTTACAGGTTTCCCAGAAAGAGATGCCACACGTGACATTTGATTCAAACAGGGCATGGTAAACTATTTCTGCAGTTGTTACATCCAATTCGTTTGAAACAACAGATGAATCTCCAGAAAGGTGTTGTTAGTGATAGATGAAATAACATCGTTACCCAAGGCAATGTATGGTGTAATGCATTGAAATGATAAAGGTTAGTTTTGTTGATATTGAATAAAGGCATATTTGAGTTACACCACTCTCTCACAGCTGAAATATCCTTAGTCATTTTACTAAGTTTGAATTCTTATCATGCCATAGCATGGTTGTGTAATCTGCGATAATAGTGAAAATACCTTCGGTCTTGATATTCGCGAGGTCATTGATATATAACAAGAACAGAATAGGTCCAAGCACAGAGCCCTGTGGTACACCATGTTTAATAATACCAGTATTAGAAAGGTACTTAGTTTTTACAATTTGAGTTTGTTGACTAAGAAAAGACTCCACCAGTTTTGGCATTGGTATCTGAACCCTTACAGGTGGAACTCATGCAGCAATATTCAATGATTACACTGTCAAATGCTTTTGTCAGATCTTAAAATACTGAAACGCTTGCTTTTTCAAATTCAGATTTGAATAGAAATTTTTCAGAAAATGAAAAATAGTATCTCTGATACTTTTTTAGGTTGACATCCAAATTGCAAGGGATGTAAGATTTATTAATATTTTTACCAATTTTTCGATTATTTTTCTCACAACCTTTGTAGTATTTTTTAGGAAGTCCGGGAAAATTATTCAGGAAAAAGAATCAGCAATAAGGTGGACCAGCAATTCGAGAACAAAGAATGGCTTAGAAGATTTTTAATGAGATGTCGTTAATACCACTGGAAGTTTTGTTTTTTACTTGTTTCTAGTATCCATCAGTTCCTTGAGATTAGTCTAGTATAAAACAAATGTGTCTGCAGTGTATGTTCCTTTCAGATGAAGCAGCGGTTCTGCAGCAGCTTCGATATTTCTAGACTCTCTCAAATATGGAGCAATGGATTGCATTTGGTGTATTGGAATCCGATATTGTATTTGGTTTCATGTTATTATTTTCGCTAAACTAATTTACAACACGTCATGTTTATTTGATAGTATTGATGTAATGTTTTGCTGCAAAACCCTTTTTTTCTCACGACGCATCAGTCTGTCATATACTACAAAACTCTTTGGATAATCTTTGCATGAAATGGTTTTTTACCTGTATGAATTCTCTCATGTTTTAACAATGTGCTTTTGAGTGCAAAACTCTTTGGACAAACTTTGCACTCAAATGGTCTTTCTCCTGTATGACTTCTCTTGTGTCCCGTAAGATACCCCTTTTGGGAAAACGATTTTGAACAAATTTCGCATTGAAATGGCTTTTCCCCCGTATGAATTCTCTCGTGTACCATAAGGTGCCCTTTGAAAGAGAACGATTTTAAACAAATTTTGCATTGAAATGGTTCATCACCTGTATGAATTCTCTCGTGAACCGTAAGATTCCCCTTGCAGGAAAACGATTTTAAACACATTTTGCAATGAAATGATTTTTCCCCTGTATGAATTCTTTCATGAACCAACAATTTGTGCTTTTCTATAAAACTCCTTAAACATATTTTGCACTGAAATGGTTTTTCTCCTGTGTGAATCCTCTCATGTACCGTATGGTGCCCCTTGTGAGAAAACGATTTTGAACAAATTTTGCATTGAAATGTTTTTCCCCTTGTATGCATTCTTTCATGAGTCAACCGTTTATCATTTACTGTAAAACTCTTTGAACATATTTTGCATTGAAATGGTTTTTCTATTGTGTGAATTCTCTCATGACGCAATAAGTTCGATTTTACTGCAAATCTCTTTTGACATGCATTGCATTGAAATGGCTCTCCCCCAGTATGATACCTGTTTTTAAACTCCTGTTTAGATTCAAAAAGATAACATTTTGGGTGATATTTACAATGAGGGAGTTTTTGAATCATCTGAGAATTTTTTGAATCAATTGTTGATGTTGGTTCCTTCCTTGTATTGTTATCTCTTTCCACAGATATCCCATCCTCTTCTATATTTTGTTGAGGCCATGTCTCAGAGTCTAAAGAAAAATGGGAGAAATTACAAGGTTTTTCTTGAAAAAAATATTTATACAAAAAAGGATATAGGATATAATTTTATTTATTTATTTATCACCATCTCAAGAAACCCTAACAGTACCTAATAATGGATTCCACGAATGCTTTATACACTGATAAACAACATTCTATTCAACTTAAAATTTGTGTATTATTCTTTGCATATGGTTTGATGTATGCGGCATTATTCCATGTTTTTATTTTCTATCACAACCAACATCTGTCTGCCATATGTCAAATTCAATTCACATTAAGCTTAATTAATTTTTTTTCATGATGGGACGTTCTGTATATTTTATGGAACACTCTGTATATTAATATACCTCCATGTTTTTTTTGCTATCAGTCACAAATTTTTTTCTCAAACCAATGTATAATTTTTCTTATAATGGAACACTATATATTCATGAAGAATATTTTTCAAGATGCTTCACAGACATAGCGTTCGGGTATCTACCTCGACACGCTCTCCATCCTCCTGCGCTCTTTCACTCCACCACATCAAATTATTCTTCAGCACCAATCGATATGCTCTCCCTGTTAGTCTTTGGTCGATTATAATGCCCAGGATTTTACTTCCTTGGAAAAAGTTAGCTGAGTTCCATTCAGGGTTGGGGCTTTCAGTTCGTACCTCTTTGTGAATGGAACCAGCACTGTTTTACTAGGATTTACATTTAGTCCTTCCTTTGCGCACCAGCTTCTGATTATATTTTGGGTTGTCTGCATGGAATTGGATATTATCGCGTCATAATAGTGCAGAGTACAGAATGTCATAAATTTATAACAAGATTGTTTAGGGTGACATTCCAATCAATAATAGCTAAATAATAGTTTAGTACTTCATAATCACCGTTTTTTAAATCATAGTAATATTCTTCATAATCTGACCGGTTTATATTCCCTAAAAACATCTCTATTATTATTGCTGGATGATGAATACTGAGAGGAATACAATAATTAAGAAATATCTTTTTTAAAGACAAGCTTTTATTCAAATGCACTAAAAAGTAAATAATAATTGCTTTGGATGTTGGAGGTTATTGCGAGAGTTATAGATTCAAGAGCTTGTCGCGCAAAGTTTTCAGTTTGAATACAAAAGTGACAAGCTTTTGAATCTATAACTCAAGGAATAACCTACGTCACACATCCAAAGCAATTATTTTTTCATTTATAGCGCATTTGAATAAAAGCTTATCTTTAAAAAGTTTTTTTATTAATGATTTTATTTTGTGCTTTTTAGTAAGTGTTTTGTTAAGGCATCATTATTATGAGGCCTTTTTCCTGTAAGTTCTGAGCTATCAAGTTCTCCAATGAGGAGACACCCATCCTGGAACTGCCATCTTCAATTTTTGAATTTTGTTAAAAAATTATTAATCTTTGACTAAATTCATAATCTCCGACCCCAAAACCCCCACATACCAATTTTGAATAGAATCGGACCATAATTACGAAACTCGTCCACCATCTTTAATTTATGAATTTTTGACAAAAAATTCATAATCTTCGACCCCAAAAACCCCCACACACCAATTTTGAATAGAATCGGACCATAATTAAGAAACTCGTCCAGCATCTTGAATTTATGAATTTTTGACAAAAAATTCATAATCTTCAACCCCGAAAACCCCCACATACCAATTTTGAATCGAAACGGACCATAATTACAAAACTCGTCCGCCATCTTGAATTTATGAATTTTTGACAAAAAATTCATAATCTTCGACCTTGAAAACATTCACATACCAATTTTAATTAGAATTGGACTATAATCGCAGAGATCGTCGGCCTCTTGGAGCAGCAATTTTGATTTTACGAATTTCGACAAATATATGGCAATAAGGACTAAAAAGTTGAAGATAATAAGAATTAAGTCATTGATCAAAAATGTTTCTTTTTTGTAAAAAAGCGTGAGGTGTTTGAGAGAGAGAGAGACAGATAGGAGAGAGAGAGAGAGAGAGAAATATACTTTATTGTCAAAGAATAAACATGTTCTTATTGACAAAGTTAAAAATACAAATTTTTTACAATAATTGTAGGTAAATAATATAAAAATCAATTACAGTAACTACACATTAATGAAGTAGTACGTCAGATGCGCTTAAAAACGTATTTGTCCTCATTACACAAGAGTATAAAACATTTTTAAATAAATATACAAATAAGATACAAACAAATTAACATATGAAAACACACATATATAGCTGTACAATAATACGAAACTGCATACTCTACCAATTCTCTGAATAGTACTCTTCCAAATTATAGTAAGCTCCCTCAAGTAATACATCTTCAACAGACTTCCGAAATTTTTTAAAAGAGTTAATACACTTTATGTGTAGGGGTAGGTGATTATATATTTTTATGCCTTCATATATAATTGATTTCCTGGTCAAAGTCGAGGAGGGTATAGGCAGAGGTAGATTCAGATTATTTATCCTGTGTTCTGTGATAAATCTGATGACTTGCTAAATTATCACGGTTTTGTTATTAGTTATCTTAATGCTAGTGCTTCCAAACTTGATTTTTTTACTGACTTTTTGGAGTTCTGCAATAAACTATGTATTATTTTAGATTTAGATTTTTGTATGAATTTTTTATCTTTTTTTAGTTTTGAGTATTTTAAGTACTTTTTTTATTCTAACTTGTACAAGTTCTTTTAATTAATAACTAAATTTTGGCGAATATGCTGAGAACCAGTGCATTCGCCATATCTTTTAATTGTAAATTACGCTGAGAACGGCCTCAGTGCATTCACCATATTTTACTAGTACCCACTGAAGAGTTCCACTATTCACCTCCTGGCTCTGTCATCCCAACCAAATTATAACGTCATCCAAACTGCATATACATACCAAGTTTCATTTCGATACGACAATTAGAAGTAGATTAAAATTGACTTCCAAAATTTGATTACATTGTTTGTTAGTTACAAGTGAAGCTAATAAAAACGTGTTAAATATAGGGTCCTATGAATGAGATGATAATAAGTTTTCAATATTTGAGAATATCGAATCTAGGACAAGGTTTATTTGATGGCAATTACAGTGGTTGTAGGTATTTTGTAAATTAAGGGATGGTGAATTATTCGGGCACACAACATTAATTCCAAATTCATTTCTATCCCACAAGGCTGAAGAAATATTAAGAATATAAAAATATCCGCAAATAACAATACCATAGCTTTCAGATATATAATCTACACCATCACAAGGCTGTTCATAAATGTCAACCGATGATGCGGAAGGGATATGAACATAAACAGCGCCTAAAATGACTCATTTATCTTTTAGATTGATGGACATAAATATCTGCTCAATGGTTTCATTCACTATGATTTATCTTGCTTCCAGTTCTTTTTTCGTTGCTATTAGGACACCACCTCCCCGACTTTTATACTACTTGTAGAATCTTGAAGATATCATAATTCATGAGCCCTAATTCTTCATTCTTGAAATAACTGCTTAGCCAAGTTTCAATCAGTATTATAACACAGTTTTGTTCGTATCCCTCCTGTGTTTTAATAGTACATATAAACCGGTGTTTTGTATCAACTTCCCCTCAAAAACTTTCTTTTTTTTTCACCATTACTGGGTACACCATTTATTTATTTAATAAGTCTTTTACACCATAACTTTTTCTTGTGTTGAGTTCAATTTGTATTTTCGTTTTTTCAAGTTGCAGGGTTATAGTATATCTATTCTTAGTTGGATGGAATGATAACGTGATGATAAATATAATAGGATTTGCCAATTTATCGAACATGCCGACATAGGCTGTGATGGTTTATTGCATGAGCGGTCAGTGAAGTGAGCGTCTGGTTTTTACGTGGGAATAGTTTTCATTCAATTTGAGCTACTATATACTTTATACAGGAATCATATTTATTTCTCTTTCCGGATTTCTTCATAATTCAACATTATAATATGTACGATTTTGAATGAACCCTATATTTTGAGTCGAAGAATGCTTTATTCCTCTGAGAATGGATATACTATAAGTCAGCGGTTATGAAGATATTTTGGCTCCTGTCCAATTTTTGTTTATATTTAATAATATTCATAGCATCATGTGCAATTGACATAACACTTTTAGAGATCGACATCAATTTTTTTATTACAAGCTTTTATTTAGTTTCACTTGTCCCGGTGTCTGTCTATGTGTCTGTCTGTAATCAAATCTTGCAAGTTAATTCCGGTGACATTGCATTTTGAAATTTTTGTTAGGAAAAAACCAAAATGGCGGACAATTTTGAAAATTAGGTTTTGGGGTGAAATTATTTAATTTTGTAATTAAAAATTCAACATGGTTGTTCCAAAATGGCGGACGAGTTTTGTGATTATGGTCCGATTCTATTCAAAATTGGTATGTGAGGGTTTTTGGAGTCGAAGATTTTTTTTACAAGCTTTTATTTTCAGTTTCATCTGTCCCAGTGTCTGTCTGTAATCAAAGTTAAATTTGATTCACTTCTAATCGTCCGATTGATTTGAAATTTTGCAGGTGTACATAATTCCGGTGACAATGCATCATGAAATTTTTGTTAGGAAAAAAAAACCAAAATGGTGGCTCCCATATGGCTGACAAGAATAAGACTTCGAATTTTCTTCTCTCTTCAAATCTTCTACCTCTTTGAGCAAATCATCCACTTGTTCAATCAGTTTTGCCGCCAGCAGAAGACCTAGACAATTGGTATAATGGAAGCTTAGAAGGCGTTAACCCTTTAGATCCTTTACTTTCCATTCGGACAAAGTAAGTTCCGAAAATTTTCGATGAATTACTCACCCAATTCAAGACGTTTTGATCACTGTCATCAGTTTTCAACTCAGGCAGGACATTTTAGTAGGACTGTGTTAATAATTATCGAATTGATCGAATTTTTAGGTTATGTTCACTTAATTTTTTTTAAATCTCGCTACCGTTAGTGAATGTCTTAGATCATTTATACATGTAGTTATTCTACATTTAGAGATCATTTGCAATTATTTCTAATATTTAAAGTCTACAAAAAACAGATCACTCAGAGACGTATATACTCAGCCATTTTGTGTTCTTCACACCATTTCTTTATTTTCTGCACAGATTGTTTAATACTAAAAGCCCGCCATACCTTGACAAACTAGTGTTCAGAAATAATTTACAAATCTCGATACCAGACATTCTGTTGGCACTACGTGAAGACCCTGTACAACATTATATATGGGAATCATAGTCAGGTATTGACAAATGCATGTTGTTATTAATTAAATCAGTTTTGAAGTTGTAATTACTTTTATACATTTCAAAATACAGTTTACATTATCATAGAGTTTCCATATTATTCCTAGCATCATAAAAGTGGCGACGAGAGTTTGATAATAATAATAGTTTAAAAAAACTAAAAAACACGCTTTTATAGAAAACCAAACTAAAAAAATAGAAAATAAATTTGAATTGAGAATAGTGTAAAAAAATGTAATAAATATAAATTAATAATGTAAACAAGAAAAAAAATTATTTTATTTAAAAAAAAAGTGGGGTGCTTTTAAAGATTCAGATTAAGCACCCTACGCTTTTTTTTTAAATAAAATATTTTTTTCTTATTTACATTATTATTAATTTATATTTATTAAAATTTTTTACACTATTCTTAATTAATTTATTAAAATTTTTTTTTTTTTTATTTTTTAAAATTTTTTTTTTTTTTAAATTTTTTTTTTTTTTATTTTTTTTTTTTTATTTTTGTTTTTTAAAATTATTTATTTTCTACTTTTTAGTTTGGTTTATTTATAAAAGCGTATTTTTTTTAATTTTTTTAAACTATTATTTGTTCTAATCTACTATTAATTCCGTGATTACTATTAGTAACTGTAATTATTTTCCAAATCAGTAATGTGTACATCTGTATTGAGAGTCAAATCTCGATTTTAGAAGTCATTCAAAGATTTTAACGTTGTCAATATATACAGTGAGCCCCTTAATTTTTAATTCACGAAAGAATCATAATATTCGACTCCAAAAACCCCCACATACCAATTTTGAATAGAATCGGACCATAATCACAAAACTCGTCCACCATTTTGGAGCCGCCATCTTGAATTTTTCAATTTTCACGAAAGAATCATAATATTCGACTCCAAAAACCCTCACATACCAATTTTGAACAGAATCGGACCATAATCACAAAACTCGTCCACCATTTTGGAGCCGCCATCTTGAATTTTTCAATTTTCACGAAAGAATCATAATATTCGACTCCAAAAACCCCCAATACCAATTTTGAATAGAATCGGACCATAATCACAAAACTCGTCCACCATTTTGGAGCCGCCATCTTGAATTTTTCAATTTTGACAAAAGAATCATATTGGAGCCGCTATTTTGTTTTTTTCCACACAAAAATTTCTTAATGCATTGTTACCGGAAAGAACCCAATCCAGTGAATAATCATGTCATAGCAGTTCGAGAAAACCATCACTGAATTCATCAAAGCTCAACAAGTCCAGGCGCATCTTCAACAGGATCAACTGATGAAAAATCAGCAAGAATTTCTTTTACTTCTGTCTCATAACTTCAAATCAAGTGGTGTTCTACCCAAAACTGCGGAAGTTAGTGATGGAATTTCGCATGGATACTCTGGGCAATGGAATCACTGAATTCCATTATGATTCAGAAAGCAATGTAACTTTCGAAGCATGGTACCAACGTTATGAGAGTTTGTTCAACACAAAAACTTTCAGATTCAGCCAAAGTAAGACTTTTACTGAGAAAATTGGGCACAAAGGTTCATCAACATTATATCAATCTGATTTTGCCCAAGGAACCTAAAGAAATCGAGTTGAAAGTTACAATTGCCAAACTCACAGAAATGTTCGCAAATAAAATATCAATCTTCAACACCCGCTACCAGTGTATGAAACTCACCAAACATAGTTCAGAAGATTTTGTTGCATATGCTGCAAAAGTGAACAAATTTTGCGAAGATTTTGACATCAGAAATATAACAGCCGATCAGTTCAAATCGCAATGATAGAACACTCCAACACATCAGTAGTAACACAATTTCAAAAGAAGAAATATTCATCAGCGAAGAAATTGCATGATTCTGGTAAGAACAATCCCAAAGAATCGAACATTCACTCAAGCCGAGATATCCCGAAGACAGCCTGCTGGTATTGTGGCCAGATGCATTTTGCCAATAATTGTAGTTATCAGAGTCACACATGTCAAAACTGCAAGAAAGTTGGTCATAAATAAGGGTACTGTGGCAGGAATAAGAGTAGGAACTACAAGAGTTTCAACAGGAGCAACATAATATATCAAGTTAATTCAATAACAGAAGGCAAGTAACTTCAAGTAATTATCAATGGCATACAAGTCAATCTTCAAATCTATACAGCCTCAGACATCACCATCGTATCGGAAGAAACGTGGATTGAACAAGGAAAGCCTCAATGTTTCCCAACAGAGATTATAGTAAAAAATGCAAGCGATCAACAACTTCCACTCATTTTCAAATTAATATGCAATGTAGTATTCAACAACCAGTCATATTCAGGAAAATGCTATATTACACCAATGAAACAACTCAATTTATTGAGAATGGATTGGATTACAAAGTTTGGGTTGTGGGACATTCCATTGAATGTCAAGAAATGACATGTCACTGTCAATTCTAAATAGCAATATACAAAGCGTTCTACAATTACTGAAGAAATTTCCTGATATATTCGATGATACCCACGGACTTTGCAAGAAAATTAAGGTAGAATTGCATGTTTCTTAAGAAACCAAGCCAGTTTTTCGTCCAAAACGACCAGTAGCTTATGCTGTACTGACGCAAGTTGAAGAAGAACTGAATATTCTTCAAAATCTTGACATAATTTCTCCAGTTGATAATTCTGTATGGGCTGCACCCATTGTAGCAACGAAAATGGAATGGAAATATACGTATTTGTGGAGATTATTCGACACGTTTGAATGATGCACTCTGAATTCCCTCTTCCCACTCCCAACAATATTTTTTCGAGATTAGCCAATTTGAAGATATTCAGTGTTATCGACTTATCTGATGCATTTCTACGAGTTGAGGACCATGAAAATTCAAGAAAATACCTCACAATACACATAAGGGGTTATTCTCTTACAACAGGCTTCCATTAGGAATTAAAGTAGCTTCAACATTATTTCAGCAAATTATCGAAACTATGATATAGTAGATAGTAGAAAGGAACAGCAGCATATATCGATGACATCATTGTTTCAGGAAGGACTGCAGAAGAGCATCAACAAAACTTACTGAATGTTTTACAGATAATTCGGGGTGTCATCTCAAGATTCAAAAATGTAAGTTCAACCTACCTGAAATCAAATATTAGGGACATATTATCAATCAACACGGAATACAGCTTGATCCTACAAGGATTGAAGCAGTTATTCATATGCCTCCACCACACGATATTTCTACACTCCTTTCTTATCTCGGAGCAATCAATTATTATGGAAAATTCATCAGGTATATGCATGAACTTTGAAAACCTTTCGATCAATTGTTGAAGAAGAACATACAATGGAAATTTTCGACGAATTTAAGGAAATATTACAGTCGAATCTACTATTGAATCACTACAACCCAGAACTTCCCAGAAATATTTAGCAAACAGAATGGAATTGAACACATAAGGACACCACCATACCATCCTTAATCAAATGGACAAGTTAAAAAGTTTGTCGATACATTCAGACGAGCCTTGAAAAAATTTGGAAAGGAGGGACAACCGTTGGAACAACAGATATTCTTAGCAACTTACCGAACCACTCCGAGTCGTTATACACCAAATGGAACATCTCCAGCAGAAGTACTCATCGGTAGAAAAGTGAGAACCGTTCCTGACCTGTTGTTACCATCTCAAGAAGGAGTTCATCGAGATAATGACAACCATGCTGTATCTTCCAAATCATTCGAAATTGGTGATGTAGTTTATTACCAAGTTCATTGTAATACCAATGGAAACCTGGAAGGATTACCGGCAAGATTGGGAATGTCATGTATGAACTATCACTCAAAAATTCCCAGAGAATTTTAAGAGCACATGCAAACCAGCTGAAGAAAAGTTATATCGGGTGTTCTGAAATCGAGAATGACCCTTTACCACTGGATATTCTGATGGAATCCTTTGAGATATCAAGAAACCCAAGAGGAAATGTACCTTCGACTCCATCAGCAGAGCAGATAGATATAACACCTTCGACTCTATCAGCCGAGCAGATAGATATACCACCAAATTTATAAGCTGAGCTGATCCTTGGAGTTATTCCAGACCACGTTGTACAAGAAATAAAAGTATCTACAGAGCCTCTATGTGAAGTTAGACCCAGTAGAATGAAACGAATTCCCAGTTACCTAAAAGATTTCGAATTGAGGGGAGATGAAGACCCTGTATAACATCGTATATGGGAATCATAGATCTATTGACAAATGCATGTTGTTATTAATTTAATCAGTTTTGAAGTTGTGATTACTTTTATACATTTCAAAATACAGTTTCCATTATCATAGAGTTTCCATATTATTCCAAGCATCATAAAACATTCACAGATACTTAACATGCCACACCACTCGACAGCTCTGTTTGAACGCAGTTTTATCTATAAAGAAGTAAAACTTTTCAATTCCTTCAAACCAGAATAAATTTAGAATAGTCGCTAAAAATGAACTGCTGAACCAACAAGACTAGTCACATTGACACATATTTTTTTTCTTTCTCTTTTTTTAGACTATAATACTATTTTGTTTTTAGAATTTTCTACTACTGATTAACAATATCATTACCATTGTAAATGCTTTCTCTTTTTATTATCTTTTTAATATGTTTGTTTTGTTACCTTCTGTAAAAGGTTAAGAGTTCAAGAGTAACTATTTAGCTAATCTTCTCCTTTTCAGGGCAAATGCATTTGTTCAATAAAGTCGATTTTTTATTATTATTATCATAGTTATTATTCAAACTCATTAAACAGGGGTTGTATCTAGCTTCACTAGACATATATTCTTGTAAAACTCTGACTTTGCAGATCAGTTCTGTTGAAAAAAAAATCTTACCTTTCGAAAGTTCACGAGAAAAGTCTGTTTCAATTTCTGTTCCAAGTACTTTATCATTTTTTCCACTTGATTTTTCTTCACATATTTGAAATTTGACATTTTCATAAACGATATCAATGTCACACTCAGTTTTGAGTCTCTCCATTTTTGATTCTACGTTATTTGTAGACAAATCGTCGGTACAATCTTCATCTTCATTCTTTGATATAACTCCATTATCAAAATAGTTGACTTTGGGTTTTGCCCATTCATCAGCAAAACCATTAAAATTCATATTTTCCAAGAAATCTGAAATTTTAGATCCAACCATAACCAATTTATCATCACAGAAGCAGAGTACAATAAAAACATCTGATTGAAGACATCACTTGGAAAACAAATCAAAATAATAAATATAAGAAGCAAACTATTATTAATTATATTTCTAATCATCCAAATAGGGTAATTTTTACATTCCCATCAACAGGCTGAGGATTCATCATTTAACAATTGTGATAGTTTGTTTCTTTCTTTTATTTTGCAGCCATATGAAAGTTACTATATTGTAACATCCATGAAAAACCGCGAGCCACCCTATTGCTCAGCCCCAAAATTAAATTTATTCCTGTTCCATAGTTCATCACTGGAAATTTGGCAACCGCCAATTGTGGAAGTGCCAACTGAAGCAGGCAAGAGGCAGATCATTATGGCCTTGGTCTACTTCTCAGGGGACTCAACAACCAGAGGAAGTCCAAAGCCTCATCCGATGGTGTCAAAGAGGGAATAGGCACTTCATTCTGTGCTGCGACACGAATGCCCACCATCTCACATAGGGAAGCACAGACACAAACTCACAAAATACGTTTAAGAATATTGGTCAGCCACTAACATAGACTAACAAACCCACCTTTATAAATGCGATTAGAAAAGAGGTTCTTGATCTAAACCTTGCAGATCCATTTATAACTAACAACATTCATAACTGGCATGTATATGATGACACATAAGATTCGACCTAGAGTCATCAGAAACACGCTTCAAGGGATATAGGATACCCAAACTGACCAACTGGAATGCTTTAAAGAGCATTTAAAAAGGCAGTTGGGGGACCAACATATATCCATCAATTCAGCTTGAACATCCTCCATGCAGCTTCAAAATGCTATAACAAAAGCATATGAAATCAGCTGCCCAGAAAAACAAAAGGCAGTTTACTGAGACGTCCTTGGTGAATAAAGAGTTAACCAAACTTAGGAAACAAGTTAGGAAACTCTTCAATAGAGCTAAAAGCTGGGACACTGGGAAGACTACAAAACAGCTCTTTCTGAGTACAACGAAGAACTCATTGAGGCAAATGTGAGACGGGATTATGAAATTAACCCCAGCTCAAAGCCAAATGGTGGATATACAAAAAACCAGAAGGAAAGCATAAGTATTCTCATCCAGACGTACTTTCCTGGATCCAAGGTTGTTGAAGACGAACTGCAAAGTGCTTAGCAGGAAGCGGTTGTCCCTAACCCCAACAGATCCAGCAGGAGCCTAGTAGGGAAAATCTTCACCACCCAAAAGATCAAATGGGCCATTAAGAGCTTCAAACCTTTTAAATCGTCCGAAAAGGACGCCTTACTACAAAATGGCCTTGAGATAATAGAGACTTTCTTGAAAAGGCTGTTCAAGGCCTGTTTCATTTTCGGTCATATACCGAAAGCCTAGAGGGAGGCTGCAGTGGTGTTCATACCAAAGACTGGGAAATGTCCAGCAGACGAACCAAAGTCTTATCACCCTAGCAGTCTCACCTCTTTTCTCCTGAAAACAATGGAGAAAATTATAGACTGTTATATAAGAAGTGAAAGCCTCTTGGACCGCTTCACAAAAAACAGTTCGCCTATCAAGCAGGCAAATCAAAGATGAATGCTCTACAATGCTTAGTTGAAAGCATTGAAAAGATTTACTCGGCCAAAGAAATGGCTCTATATGCATTCATAGATATAGAAGGTGTTTTTGATAACACCTCACATGACTCCATCATTAGATCACTAGAGAAAATGAATTTAAACACCTCACTGATCAGATGGATACATGTAATGCTGAAATGCAGAAATTATTGTAGCTGTGCTTGGAGAGGAAATGGTCAGAATGACAGCGGAAAAAGGTTGCCCTCGAGGTGGGTTTCATTGACCATGGTAATCTGATATAAGTTCATCCGGAATCCATCAAGGTTACGCTGATGATTCATCATCATCAGTCGGATACATGTAATGCTGAAATGCAGAAATTATTTTAGCTGTGCTCGGAGAGGAAATGGTCAGAATGACAGCGGAAAAAGGTTGCCCTCGAGGTGGGATCCTATCGCCTTTGCTGTGGTCATTGACCATGGATAATCTGATAGTGATGCTAGATGACTCTGGAATCACGACTCAAGGTTACACTGATGATCTGGTTGTCACTCTTAGAGGCAAACATGACGGGACAATATCCAATCACATGCAGATAGCCCTAAATATAATCAGAAGCTGGTGAGCAGAGAAGGGATATAAATCCTAGCAAAACAGTGCTGGTTTCAAAGTTTTTAGCAAGACATGGGGTTTGAAGCCGAAAATCATGTACTGGTTATATCAAACGACTATCAAACCTATGGTCACCTACGTCCCATTAGTACTTGGCACAAATCAAGCTGCCAAAGTGCAGAGGTTAGCCTGTCTGGGAATCACAGGGACAATATTCATGTGCTCCACTGCAGCATTAGAGGTAATGCTGAACCTTCCGCCACTGCACTTGTGTGTAATGAAGGAAGCGGCAAACAGTGCCTTCAGACTGCACCCGGCATCATATTTGAAATCTGATTGGACATCTGAAGATTCTGGAAAATATTCCCCTAGAATACAGCCATCAGATATGCCAGCTAGGAATGACTTTGAAGTGAATTATGAAGTGGTTATAAACAACCACCATATAACAGGCCCCAACTAAAAAGGAATGCATCAATATGGTATACTGATGATTCCAAGATGGACAAAGGGTCTGGAGAGGGAATAACGGGTCCTAATTTTATGCTTTCAAAACCCTTAGGCAAAGCCCCAACAATTTTTCAAGCAAAAACTCATGCTATTGAAATTTCCGCCCGAGAATGCCTTGAAAGAGGCTCCAGGGGGAGGGGACTATATCCTATCAGACCGCCAAGCAGCACTAAAAGCTCCAAAGTCACATACTTTTGAGTCTAAACTGGCTACGAACAATCAGGTTACTTTGATGTGGGTGCTAGGTCACAAAAGGGAATCAAAGGCAACGAGGAAGCAGACATCCTTGCCAAGGAAGGGGCAAACACTCAATTTCATGGGCCAGAAACATTCTGTAATCTTTCCAAAGCCCACATTAAGAGTTTCGGAGCTGGGAAGCTGACCAAATTAAAACCCACTGGATTAAGATTCCAGGGCAAAGACAAGTAAAAGGGCTTCTGAGCCCATCGACAAAGAAAGCTAAACAGCTTTTCAAGTTGGACAAGAAAGACTTGAAACTGGTAACAGGACTGCTCACCGGACATTGTTCTCTGGGGTATCTCCTCAAAAAAATGGATAGATCAGACAGTGAACTGTCCCAGGAAATTGATAGGCTTCGCAAGGAGTCTCGGAATCCCGGGTCTTGAATAGATGAAGGGTAATGTACAAAAGACCTAATAGGTCGAGATACGGAGAGGCTGAAGAGCCATATCGATCCCTCTACAATCTCTGGTCTTCTATATTGTGCCGCCTATTATATATCAAAACAAACTACTGAATGCGATCTATTCTCAAACGACTCACCATTCACTAACATTCGAACAAATCAAATATGATAAACAATAGTGTGCTCAACCCTGGTCTTACAACAACATTCTGATAATATATTACAGAATACCCACTGAGTGAATTTTTTGGTTTTTATTTTTTCAATATATTTAAAACCTTTTTTATTTAAATTAAAACCAAGGATTTTTTAGATAAAACGGCTATATTTGGTACGAAATTATGCCGAATATGATTTAGGGTTTGTAGTATATGCTGATGAAAAGCAGGAGGCATTGAAAGTGATCCTTGTGGCGGGAAGGGGTACTTGAAAACCACGCGATTCAGAACTTCAAACGGCATAAGGCCCCCACGTTTTTCTTCCAGATTCGTGTTTAAGAGGCAAAAACACATAAGAAAAGTCAAGCAGCTATGTTCGGGGAGCACGAGTAGTTTAAACTTACATTTACCCAAATTGGTGTTAAACTGAGTAAATACTCAAAGGATACTCACTTGTTGGACAATACTTTGATTCTTCAACAGTAGTGCTCTGCATAACCTCAAATTCGTTTGAATCGGGTTCATAAAATCTTTCCTTTCCATTCTCATCTAGACTATCATTAAACAGTCCATATCCACTGAACGGTTTTATTTCGGTTGGATCCTTGTCAACTATTTCCACATTTAAAATATGAGCAGCACCAAACTGATTTCTACCCTCGTTTTGTTCGTTCCCAGATTCAGTAAACGGTTCAATTTCGGGGGCCTCATCCTTCACTACTTCTCTATTGGAAATTTCATGAAAGGCTTCAAAGGAAGGCCTACTGCAAATTGTTCAGTTTCAGCTTCTTCAGTATTTGTTTTGGAAAGTTCTGCTTTACACTTGTGTTCAGAAGCCATTATTGAATATTCTTGCCTTTAAGGATAAAGTCGATCTGGTCGAGCATCAAGACTATTCCAATGTGGGATGGTTAAGGCAGTGTCATAGAGAAACTAAAAATAAATTTGTCTATGGTTAGTGTCAAGTGCTGCCGTTTCCTAAATGACATATTGTACCAGATTTAAAGAAGAAAATTTACTAAATCGAAAAAAATTGTACTGACTTTGAAAATATTAATTTGACATTTTGGGACTCCACATAGTTGGAGAGGGAGCACTCACATTTAGCTCATATCATGTTGGCAACATTGAAAATCAAAAAAATCGCACCGATCAACGATGACTTTCCATTGTGCAAAGAAAAATATACAAGCAAGTTCTATAGACCTCTTCACGACACGTTACGCGCAAGCGCATCTGCTATTTTAAAAAAGCGGGTAATATGAAAATTTCGAACACTTCAACTTTCTTACTTGTTTGCTTGCTACGGACAATAAATCAGTATCGGGGATTATAGCGCATATTCATGGGTTATACTCGTATAAAATGTCCGAAAAATATGGCGCACGTTTCTTTTTTTTTTCGATAGGCTTTTTATCAGATTCTGAATTTATTCCATCATCAGCACTACCAGGATAATCATTTTCTGTTTCAGTTTCCCTCTCGGCAGACATGTTTTCACTTTCACTTCTTTCAGTCTTTTTTTTCTAATCACAAAGCCTCAAATGAAAAAAAAATATTTATCAGATTATAAACGAATATAATTAGAGTTACTTATCCAAACTCATTTTGAAGTGAAAAGTAAATAGGAATAATTAAAATATGCCAGTAACGGACAGATGACACATTTTGGGGACGGAACACGGGACGGGAGAACGAAAAACACAGCATAGAACACAATAACAAAACGGTCATCGGTATTTCTTCTCATAACTGCCATTTTTTTTCAATAATAATTGTCAATTGTCGACTTATTTCTGCGAAGGTTCCACAGCTTACATGCGCGACGTTCAATTTTTGTCAGAATTCGAGTATATTTATGGAATTGTACTAGATAAATTCACAGGAAAACTGAATTTGTACCAAAACTCATGAAATTGTACTAACGTTCTAAATCGGTGTAAATTGTACTAAAAAAGTACAATTGTACTAAATACGACAGCACTATTAGTGCCTCTCTTTCTCTCAGAATTTTTGGCCCTTGCTTCCTTCTGGTGCATTTGGCCAGCTCATTAGAGGGATTACATCTTTTTTCTGATTTTCCATCATGTTGTAATCCTGGTTTTTGTTTCTCCTTTATATCACTTACGCCCATTTGCAGCGACTTTTTTAAAAGAACAATCAGGCAATTGTCCTTTGAAGTACCATTAGCAGTTTTTGTGTGTTGCACCAACTTCAAGAGACTCTTAAAGCATCCATTAAAACAGCATTAGCTAACTGAACAAACCCCTTCCCTAAAATATCTTTAAATTGTTCTTTAACTTCAAATATTCAAAAACATTTGATTTTCCTTGATCAATATAGTGTCTGGAGATTTGTGACTTGCGAAAATGGAAAATTTTGATGGTGTCCTGGTGGAGGATTTTCTATAAGACGATTTAGAAGTCTTTGATTTTGTCGATATGGGCTACCCAAGACGCATTTTTCTTAGGCCCAATTACTATGAAGAGATGTCCCAAATGGACTTTTTTAGAAGGCTAACAAAGCGTACAGTTATGATACTCCTAACCCTAATTGAGAATCAATTGGAGTACCCAGATGATAGGTAGGTCAATAGTAAATATAACCATAAATAATACCAGTTTTCAAGAGAGCTGTTATGTCCGGCTATTTTAAAACTACATGGGTATATTATAGGTACTGATTTCCTCAAACAAAATGGTTTTATTTCAGAAATAACAGCCTCTTGCCGATGAGTCAACTGCTTGTGACACTCAGGCTTTATGCCAGCAGTGGGCACCTGATTCAGACGACGGACTTCATGAACGTCCATGTCTCTACAGTGAGTAGAGTGATAGCTTTATGTATCACCACTAATTGCATCTCTATGCCCTAGAGTTGTAAATATACCCCATCCTCACCCAGGCTTCGTATTTTTGAGAATTTGTAATAGCATTTGTTTGTTTATTTTCCAATATATTTTTTATATTGAAGGGCTTATGTGAAAAGATGACTCACTTCCCTGGGGAAAAAATTCAGCCGCCCAATTTTTTTGCTTCTGCGGACATCGTAAAAAAATCTATCTTTTTGAAAATTACCATGAACACTACAGAGAAAAACCAAACATTTACAAAAACTATAGATATGTTGGGGTTAAAAACAGTGTTCCAACAGAATTAACCCCAAAACCACTGGATCATTGCGACGTAGCCATACTGTAACGAAGATAAAGAACCGTTAGTAAAAGTTTTGAGAAAATGTTTCCGTGCAAATCATTTGAAGCTTAAGTAGAAATTAAAATTGAAGGTCCATTTGTTAAATTTAATAAAAAGTCGCTACAAATGGGCGTTATTATGTTCTTATATTTCTTCTTGTGTGCTAGAATGTTAGAAAAGGGACAGATAGACTTTTCTCGCTTCGGAGCAGCGGCGAAGCTTTTTACAACCCAAAATGCTGCCTCAGATAAGAAGAACCCCAGGAGGGTGAATAGAATAGAGGGATTTTATAATTTTATACATTATTTTGATGTAGCTATCTTTCAGGTTTTTTATTTTTAAATTTTGATTTTGTTATATGATAAAAAAAAATATAATATATATATGTCAATTTATAAGTCAGTGAGTACACCCGGACCAACCAAAGATTCAAAAGTTCTACATGTTCTTCACCATATCGAGAAGCAATGAGAATCAAAATGAATATCAAACGGAGGGAGTGTTGAAATACTTAGTGTTCATGTTTGCTTTATTCATTTTGTTCTCTATTTTTTTAAACAAGAGAGTTGTTGATGACAAAAATTATGTTTGAATTGTCAAAATAAAATTAGACAAGATAATTGTTCAGAAATAAAGTGAGCTCCAACACTTACTTAACAATCGATTCAATTTTCGCTTATTCACGACAACTATATATGCTTATGGTACTAGAAATCCATTGAAAGTCGAATGATTCAGCAAACATAAACACTAAAAAAACGACTGAAAAATGTTTCCAACAGGAAGAAAAGCCGCTGTAACCATGTGGCGCGCACAGTTGGAAGCGTAGATTGGCGCCAGTAATGGTATAGCATATCTACTTGCGTACACTTGGGCACAGACACTTTCTTAACTCTGAATTGAAAATTCAATTGTGTGACAGCTTAGTAATTTCTCACTTCAATCACTGTGATGTGGTCCACGGTCCTTGTATTGATTGTATTGACTGTAGAATAATCCAGAAAATACAAAACTCATGTTTGAGACTGATATACGGGATTAGGCGACCACTGCGTATTCCGCATAAATTGAGTGACACTGCGGATGGCTTAGTATGTTCAATCGTCGTAGACATCATATGGCTTGCTTCTTCTGAAAAATTCTGAAAGGAAAAATACCGGACTATTATACCGGAGAGTTGCATTCAGGGGGTCTATTCTCGAATTTCGACAAAAATTTGTCGAATTCGACATTTGTCGATGAAAATTGTCGCACAACTTGAAATTGTGGTATTTTCTATTGGATCCGACATCCAAGTCGTATGAGACTAAAATTGTCGAATAGCATGAGCTGGCAACACCAAATTAACGATTCACAAATGTGTTCTGTGCAAGGTATCAAGAGGGTGTCCACAGGGAGGAGTTCTGTCACCCCCATTATGGTTCCTGATGGTCGACGAGCTTCTCACGGAGCTAAAAGAGTAGGGCTGTACACACAAGCGTATGCGGACGACTTGGTCTGGCTGGCTCAAAACCAATCGGTACACCTGCTGATATGCTAGCTCTTAGCAGAGTAGAACAGTGGTGTTCCACCGGAAACAGTGGTGTTTCACCAAGAAACGCAAAATAGGAACTCTTCCAGAAATACGTTTCTCAGGAAGACAGCTTCCGTACAAAGGGTCGACGAAACACCTTGGAGTCATCATAGACTCCAAGCTGACCTGGAACGAGCAGAAAGAAAATCGCACCGAGAAGGCTATCTGCTCCTACTGGGCATGCAGAAGAGCCGTCGGAAAGAGGTGAGGATTGAAATTAAAAACCCTACACTGGATATACAGGGTGGTTCAAAAGTACTTTGACAAACTTCATGAGGTGATTCCTCACAATATTCTAATATGAATTGTTCAAATGAATATATGTCCGCAAACGCTTCGATTCCAAGATACAGGGTGTTAAAGTTTTTTCTAAATTGGTGTTTTAAAACTTACAGTAAATTCAACAAAACAACAAAACGTTTAACTGTCACATAATATGTAATTACCAAAACTACTTACTTAAACGTCAAATTCGTTTCCCAAGCATTCTTGTGAAAAATGCAAAATGATGGTGATAACTTCAACACGCATCAATTATCAAATAACCGACTTGAAATTTTCAAGTCCGAATATCTAGAAAACGGTTGCTTATAGCGATTTGTAACAGAGGTTGCTTTTTTACGTAGATATGATAGAGGAATTGATTTTTTCACTGAAAAATGTGCTAGCAGTACGCTCAAAAAAGTTATGAATCTTCAAAAAAGAAAAGGCGTGTAGGTGTCGCCACCTACAAGTAAGTGCAATAAGTTCGAATTCGACACCTCAAAAAACCGCTCAATACCAATTTTCGTTCAATTAAGGTCGGTATTTCGAAAGTTATTTGAAAAAACGAAAATAAAAATAAAACTTCAACACCCTGTATCTTGGAAACAAAGCGTTTCCAGACATATATTTATTTGAACAATTGATATCAGAATATTGTGAGGAATCACCTCCTGAAGTTTGTCAAAGTACTCTTGGATCACCCTGTATACGGCGATTATTCGTCCGAAGCTAACTTACGGGTCCATCGTTTGGTGGACCGGCACCACAAGAAGCAAGTCCAGAAATGTACCAGATAAAGTACAGAGACTGGCTTGCCTAGGAATGGCAGGTGCCATGAGGACGTCGCCTACCAGAGCTCTAGAAGTTCTGCTAGGACTGCCACCTCTGCACCTAGTCATTGAGCATGGAGCCATGCGTACTGCCTACAGACTCAAAGGCACAGGCTGATGGTTGGTCACGGAGGCAGACCATGTACACTCCAATATTTGGAGCAAGGCAAAGGAGGGCTGTTAAATCTTACAAACGGAAAGAGATAGCACCCTGCTGGTTCTGAATTTCAAAAAGGGACCAAAAATCATCATCCTCACGAGGGACGAATGGAAAGACGCACATCCTTACTGAGTGCCCCACTTTGGTGGACCAGAGGGAGATCAATCTGGGGAGCATAATTTTGAACCCAGAAGATGTCAAAGAGACTCAGCTGAGGAAACTGCAGAGTTTCGTCAAAGAAATAGGCATGCCCAGCTGATTCTCAGATCACGTGGGCGCACAATGGGCTCAAGAAAGAGGTCATTGGTCTTATCTAGCCTTCTACTCTGTCTGCACCACAGATTTTCAGTCATCATTATTGTTAACAATTGACAGATGACAGGATCTCTGGAAATTGCACATTTTCTCCTGTCTTTTTAGTACAAAGTACAATAAAAAAGTGCCACATGACACATGACAACAGTAACAGTAGCACGATCCATATTGGATTGAACAAATGTTATATATATATATATATATATATATATATATATATATATATATATATATATATATATATATATTGTTATGTTAGGTAATGTTCATCAAATAATGAAACTGATAATTCATTATTCTTATTAGATCTAGTCAACGCATGTCTCAAAAAAGTCAGCGCTGAAGTATCTCTATTGTCATAAGTATGTTCCAACAATACATTCAATTTGCACAACGAATAAAAATAATATAGAAATCAAAATTTATAAAAAAAATTGGATCTCAATTAGACGAAATGGTATTCAAGTTGGAACATCCTGTATGGTAAATCATATCAGAAGGAAACCCAACACCGGATGTCAAAAACAATTTGAGGGAAATAGTGAAATATAAAAAAATTTAAAACAAAAAGTGCAATAATAAAAAATTATAATAGAAAATAAAAAAAATTAATCAAGGGAAAATAAAGCTTGGAGAGATGAAAAATGGTGTAAGAAACGAAATCATGTACCAATTTTGAAGAACAATTGATTATAAAACACAAGAAAAAAAATAAGGAACGTTATAAAACGAATCCAGATAAGAATGGGAAAATAAACCAGCAAGAAAAAACCACTCACCTTATAAATATAACAGAAGTCCTGTCCGCGACGTTGCCAATAACAAAATGGACCTTCTACAGTGGAGCTGTACTTTTCCAGATATCAAGAACACTTCTAACAGTCAGGAGAACACCCAAAAGGAAGAATAGCAGGTATTTTGAAAACCAGAACTAAATAAAGTGAACATATCAGGACCAGACACTTAATTTGGTTATTTGGATCACTTGTATCCATGCATTTGAACATTTATTGGTTTTATCTATGGTCATAGACTGAGCATAACATTGAAACGTTATATTCACAAAGTATTTTATCACACATAAGCAAGTTTTACTATTTCCCATCACTGTTCTGATTTAGATAAGTTAGCTATCGAGGTTAGGTCAATTTAACGACTTATTTCAAAAAAAGAATAACTATTTGACGATTTTTCTGAATTCATTGTTCATTTATGCAGTACCTAATCATAAATCTTTCTACAAAATAGCACTTTTGACGTCAAGCAGCGCAACAAGTTGGCATTACATAACCCTACTTCGAGAACGGAGATACGTCATACTCCATAGGCGTACCGACTGAGCTGGGTTAAGGTGAAAGAGTGTTGAAAAAATTAAAAAGTTTCATAACTGTTATGATAGGTATTTACTTTTCCAAATTATTAAATAAAAAAAGAAATCAATTAAATAAATATATCATAACATATATTTTATTATGATGACTGGTTATTAAATATTAAAAATACATAAATAACAATAACAACCATTATAATAATTATAGTACCATCATAATAATAATATAATATTATATATATATATATATATATATATATATATATTGTAATAGATTTGTAAGATGATTTATTGTTATGATTTGATATCATAATTATTTTCGCTCCGCGTTGGAAGCCGATTGTAATGGTGGGTTGTTTTGTTAATTATTTAATTTATTATTATGATTACAAATATTTTTGCACAGCTTTGGGAAGCCAATTGTTAAGATATAACAATTGTTGTTGATTTTACCCACAAATATTCTCTCTACCTTCTTTGCCTTTATGTTGGGTACCAATTATTCTGATATGATAATAGCTAATTGTTAATTTTGCCTTCCGTTGGGAGACAATTGTTATGTTATATCAATTACTAATTTTGCCAAATTGTTATGAAATAATAATTGCCAGCTAACGTTAATGCTTTCTCGCCACATTGCTGCCAATTGTTATTCCCTTATTTGCCTTTATGTTGGTTGTCAATTGTAATGAAATAATGATTGTTATTTTGCCCTTACTTGGATGTCAATTTGTTATGATTGGGTAAAATATAATAATTTCTGTTTATATTTATGTTTTGTAAAATTATTTCTTCCACCCAATACCATAACAATTTTATTGAATATATGTTGAATTTTCATTATTTTTACTCTTTGTAATTCCTTTTCTTACCACGACTCAGTTGGAACGCCTTCGCCTCAGGAGTCGGTACTGGCAATACAGCCACTGCCTGTCTTGATGTCATTCGAACTATTTCAGTTCAGTGTTTATCGGTGAAATATTAGCATATCATTGTGGAAAGTAAACCAGAAATTATCAAAAACAATTATTTCCTTTATTCAGGAAAACTTATATTAACCTGGCCTGCGATAGATAACTTATAGCTATGAGCAATTGACAAATTTTCATAAAATATTGAAAAACAGTGATGGATATTGTAAATATAAACTCACTTTTTTTCTTTTGAGTTGGAAGAATTCTTTTATAGTTCAATACCAAATTATATAAAGTTCTTCAGATAAACGAGTTACTTTGTAAAGTGATTCTGTCTGTGATGTGCACTAAAAGAGTTTATACCTGGAGCTGGAATGTCGCTGATGCATTACCTGGCCATAATCTGAATTCCTGTTTCATCCACTCCTCTCAGGAACTCTCCATTGCAAAGGAATCATCCAAAATTCCCGAAATCAGCTTGTACAAATTTTCATGTGGAGGACAAAAAAGGTAATCTTCTTTTATCCTTATTTATTTTGTGTCGAAATTATCCAGTGGTTGAATTGGTTTGATTATTGTAGGAAAAACTACCTTATCATTAGTGAAAATCCTCAATTTCTTTTTACTCAAATTTTGTACGTGGCTTCTTTCTAAAAATTTTTTCAATCTCCTCTCGCTTTGTTTTTTCTTCACCTAGATACCATTTCAGTTTTGTCTTTTTATTTGAATGTTCAAAATCGCGCACTTTCTTGTCGCACTTTCACTAATTTGGTATTATTTGAGAAAACTTATCAACTAACATATTTTACATTTCTTATAAACTAAATACAATATTTGATCATAATTATCTCTGACGTTTCTGTGTTCTTACTTTTCCACAATTTCAAATCTTTTATCTTACCATCTCTGTTCCCTGATTGGCTATTGTCATCAAGAAGTTTCTTGTTCTCCCATTGGCTATTTTAGTTAGATGCAATTTCATATACTGTATGTTTCAACCTTATAATTTTGTTGATCACATTTGATCCAAAATAATTTTGTAAATCTAGATTTTTTGTTGTATTTCAAACAATCATGTGTTGTAATCATTTTTGAAAATGCAGGAAAATGATTGCATTATAGTATTTGCACATATTTACCTATCAATGTTATACAGAGGCTTCATAAAGGAAATATAATCTCAAAAAAATGTAAAAACAATATCTCATGAACTACTAACTATTAAATATTTATTATTTTTGTGGATATTTCAAGAAATTATTTCTTTTTGACCTTTAAAATATATTACTGGTCCTTCCTAACATAACAACATATATATATATATATATATATATATATATATATATAAATATATATATATATATATATATATATATATATAACTATGAATTTGAAATAAACTTTGTAGAAAGGATATTCCTTGAGGTTGCAGTCAAAATAATGGCCTATGAGAAAAAGTAAAACTCTTTCTTATTTAGTCAAGCTTTCGAAAATGTTTATTTTCATTATCAAGACAAGCTGTGGAGAAAAAAGAAAACACAATTGTGAAATACGATTTTAAACAAATCTATAGAACTCACTAAGGTGAGGTTAAGTGAAGACAGCGAACTAAACACCATCGCTGTCTTCACTTAACCTCACCTTAGTAAGTTCTATAGATTTGTTTAAAATCATTTCAATGTTTCTTCTCCACAGCTTTAAATAGAAAATAAACATTTTCAAAGCTGACTAAATAAGAATTTTACTCAACCATATGCTGACTCAGAATGTCCTTTCTACAAAGTTTATTTCAAATTCATAGTTATTTTCAACTAGTCCAGTCACGAGACTACCCTTCTCCTATATATATATATATATATATATATATATATATATATATATATATATATATATATATATATATATATATATATTGTTATGATGCGTTGATTGCGGTTCGTTTTTATTTTATATCTGTTTATTCACTTTCCACAACAGACATAACAACAAAAATATATAATTTTTGTTTTTTTCTGTTTGTTTTAGTATGTTTCATTTTATTTTTGAAATCTTAAACTAATTCCCTTTCGAATTTAATTTAATATAAATTGAAAAGAATACCCATATAAATATTTAATGTCTCCGGCTATGCATTTTACCTTCTTTCCATCTACTTTCACCTTATTTCCTTCACCTCAGCTAACTCAATCGGTACGTCTATGGAATCTCAGAAGTTGGTTCTACTGGGAGCCCTCTGGTCGTTCTTGAAGTCAATTTCATGAAATGGCAACTGTTATTGCTTAATCATTGAAAATAAAGCAGAAATTCATCAAAATAATAATTTCCTTTATTCAGGTAAAACTTACTACTACCTATTCTGCGATAAATAACCTAATTAGTGCTTCATAGCAAATATATACAGGAAATGTGCAGTTATGTAATACTAATAGTGAAATTTAACCTAGTTTTATAGGTATGTGGTCAGTATAGTGATTCATGAAAAGTTCTATCAAAAAGGGTTCTTTAAAAGTTTTAATTTAATTAATCGTGGATAGTCATGAAAAAAAAATTCCTGTCTACAATCAATGAATCTTGTTTATTTATTATCTCTCTTGAAAGCGTATTGTGAGATTTTAATTAATTGAGGAATTTATAAGCATTATTACATGAAATGTTGATCTATTCAGCAATTGCAAATGATTAAAAATTTTTGGTTCAATACATTGAAACGCGATAATTTTTCTTTAGAACTTCAATGACCCAACCCAACAACGATTAACTCAACTGTTCATTTTGAATATCAATTTTGTTTTCAAACTTTAATAGAATATAATCAATATGGGTTGCTTTATTGGGGATAATATTTCGATCATTTTTCACATGGTATTTTCGTACTTTTGCCTGCTGAACACAATTCTGAAATCCAAACATGCCCTTCTCAATTACATTCAGAGATAGTTCTCTCTTCTGTATTCAAGATTGAATAAAATAATTTTTGATTTCATACATTCATTTTGAAGGATCAATCGGGTTTAAGTTATGTTTGTATTCATAACTCCATGAATTGGAAGAGACATCGTATTGGTGTCCAGAATCCTATGACTTTGAACGTTAAATTTGAGTAAAAAAAATACCTTTATTGACATAGGAAAGGTAGTCGTATCTCCTGAAGTAATTGGGAGCACAAAGTTTGTGCTCTGTGAGAGATATTGTGCAAGTAGGTAACCCAAAATTGTGAAAATCGTTGGAGACCAGAAATTTACCCAAAAATCAATATATATATATATATATATATATATAAAAGAAGTTTGTTTATAGGTGTGAACAAATTATTATTGGGGTACTTTTTCTTTTGTGCATACCCCAATAATCATTTTTTACATATATATATATATATATATATATATATATATATATATATATATATATATATATATATATATATATATATATATATATATAATATATATCACATTCGAAACTTTTAGGGCCAGGATTCGATTTGAACTCCAGAACAGTACTTCGAAAATGGAATATATGCGTCAACACATTCTAAGCTCTGTCGTTAATTCATTTGAAGTGCAAACAAAATCCTTAGAATTAGTTATGGTTTCATGAGTGACATGTGTCCGTATTCCGCATCAGTGAGCAGGTTGCCTAAGGTTGGCGAATACATTTTGTAATGGCGAAACAGATCCAATGCGTTGAACTATGTCAATTTGTCACCATCTATTATGGAAAATTTGAAGTAGCACGCGAAAATCTCTACTAAAAAGTCTAAACGAAATCGAATCAGTGCATACACCAGGGTTTCTAGGCATCTTAGTCCACACATTGGCCACACGTTTAGTTTGCAACGAGCTCCCAGAGTGATTGCACGCGATTTCAGTACACTTCACTCTGTTTCTGTACACACTTAGGTAGTACTTATATGCAATAAATAAATAAAACCGCAGCAGCCGTTAGCACCTCGATTGTCATTTTAGCTTTGATGTCCGCACATTGGCCTGAACCGATACAAACTGAACAACCTTCCAACGTGTGGACAACTTCACAAATTTGTAGGCCAATATGTCCATACCATGGCCAATACCATTGGCCAACGTGAAGAGGGGCCTTAAGACGTTATCCCAACTTGATGGTCGTACATAACGGCTACCGTAACGAACATAGGTAAAGCCCGTATGCTGTATCTGCATTTTAACGGATACCGTTTTGCCGTCCACTATACCGTAGTGGTTATTTCGGAAAAAAGTATTACTTTCTCGAAGAGAAGGAAATCTATATAAGAACAGGACGTGTAAGAATGGATAGGACGTATCAAGGCCGCTAAATTGAAAATCCCGGAATGGTAAATGTAAATTTGTCGAGATGCAGTTTAAGAAATTCAGATGTTTTCGTCAGTCAACCTGGCCTGTGGTTGTTATCGTGTAAAATGAAAACCTATACTTTACTGGTAACATCCAGTAGCAAAAAATGCCAGTGTATTCAAAATCTGCAATTTCCATAAATTATTTGGTACATAATTACATGACACAAATTTAAACTCCACTCACTTCAATTTCAATAGACAACGCATTACTTCGTTGATCGTGCTGTAAAATGGGCCTCAAAACTTCAAATAAATGCCTCACAGAATTTCTCGATTGAAAACCAATTTCTGTCAGTTCAAATGGTTTGCTGTTATCGCGTAAAATTCTTCTTTGTACGTTTTGTTCATTTCTTGAATGAAAATCTACTAAACAACAAAAAACCGTCGATTGAAGTCAACGGAAAACTGCCTTTTAATTGCATTATGTAATTGTCGCGCAAAGCGGCACGCAAAATTTCTTCAAAATTATTATTTTTTTGATAAATAAAAGGGAAACACGAAAAACAAATAAAAGACTGAACAGTTATGGTCAAAACGGCTGGCAAATAGGTCCAGTTGAATAACGAACGTTATGATCTGAAATAACGGAAGCAGTTAGCAGTTAGGTTGAAAAATTAGTATCGTCGGCATAGCATGTGAGATTATATTTTTCTAAATTGATATTTGACATGAGATCATTTACATAAATAATAAATAGAATTGGCCCGGTTATACTTCCTTGCGGGATGCCAGTGTTGAAAAGGTTTTCCCATCCGATTTAATATGCAATTATTTTTAGTGATAATGACCCTTTGTTTTCGATCAAGGAGATATAGTTATTCTAATCCCAATTGGAACGGCAATAAAAATAGGAGCACTACGAGGAGTGTTCATATGCACTGCCCGGTAAATGGAAAAACCAGTGTTTTTACTTCCAAAGCTTTCCTGGTACAATCATAAAACAGTTCTGTCGTGTGAAAGAGAATTCCTTCTCGAAACTTTTTATGTCGGTCCAATTGGGATTAGAAATACTATACAATCGGAACCAATTTAATGCAGGTCCTCTAACACCATATTTCTCCAATTTCTGCAGACGAATATGGTGGTCTATGCAATCATATGCTTTAGATAAGTCGAGAAAGACACCCAGTTCAAGTGCAATTATTATGTTCTGCAGAAATTGGAAAATTGCAGTCAGCGTTGATCTGCCTCTAAGATATCCATGCTGGTAATTATTCAGCGAATTATTGTGCTCGAACCTTCTGCTGAGCCTGTTACACATAATTTTCTCAAAGATTTTTGCAAAAGATGGCAGTAAGCTTATTGGTCTGTAATTTTCAATTTTGGATTCATCTCCTTTTTTGTGTAACAATGTTATTAATACTACTTTAAGCTTGTCAGGGAAAATACCAATACGCAAGGAGTTGTTCACAATATAATTCAACGGTACT
Organism: Gonioctena quinquepunctata; assembly: GCA_018342105.1. Lineage (NCBI taxonomy): Eukaryota > Metazoa > Arthropoda > Insecta > Coleoptera > Chrysomelidae > Gonioctena > Gonioctena quinquepunctata. Next base: position 28,646 of record JAFIRS010003256.1, on the reverse strand, counting down.
ATAATATAGTGAATACAATATTTGATAATTCTCATAGGAATATCGTCATCACCACTACTGAACTTGTTTTTCAAACTATTTATAGCTTCCAATATTTCATCAGTTGTGACAGGGAAGACAAAAAACATTTATCGTGAGGTATAATGTCGCACGTGTGCGGGATGTTATGCGATTGTGAATGTAATGTAATGGGAATATTGATCAAGAAATCGTTAACTTTGTTAATTTACATAGGAGTGACAGGAATGGAAATTTCTTTGTTTTTGGATTTTTGTTTGCCAGTGATTTCATTGACGATACCCCATGTGGTTTTACTTTTGTTGTCAGAGTTGTCAATCTGGCGCTGATAACTTGGCGCTCTGCGACTAATGAGTAAGTTGTTATATTTTCTTTTACCATTTTTGTATTGTTCACTGAAAGCTTCGTTAGTATTGGAGAGAACATAAAGTATATTTAGGATTCTTTTGCATTCAATGACTTCAGGATCGTTGCAGATTTTTTGTTTTTCTCTTTTTTTGTTTTTAGGGCTTTGAGCGGGAAACAGTTGTTAAAATGGAAATAAAAGGTATCATGGAATAACTCCCATTGTTTATTTATATCTTTTGGATTTGTGTTCATCAGTTCACTCCAGTCGATATGTTCAAGACATTTTAGGAATGCGATTTTATTTTCATGACTGTAACTGCCTTTAATACTTCTTTTGTGGTTTCTAGTACTGAGTGTATTATCTTCTGTGCAGTATGATCAGAGATCATTGAATACAAAATGATAGTGTTGTAATTAAAATCAGTGTTGGGTAGAATGTTGTCTAGACAATATTTACTTGTACTGGTGATGCGAGTGGGTTCTTCAGTGGTATGATAGATGTTATATGAATTTATCAACGAACAAAATTCCAACTTATCTCTTGCATTTTGATCAAAGTGTATATTAAATCACCAGCAATTATTATGTGATAATTTTCATTGATGACCATGGACAACATAGTGTCTAAAACATGTAAGCATATGTCTAAATTTCCATTGGGAGGGCGATAAACACACATTATTAAGAACTTGATCTTATTCACTTTGAGTTCACAAGCACAACACTCAATTACTCCTTCGATATAGCAACACAAATAGCTCGTCTACAGAGAAATGTTCGCCAATTAAATGATGAGTTGAAGAGACTGGTTCATACTGAACTGGCAGATCTGTTGCTCATGAGTAGAATCATGTCTACACTTCCATAAGAGTACTTCGAATACAAAAGTATATGGGAATCAGTTCCCGTTGACGAGAGGACAATCAATAAACTCACCGAACGTTTACGCTTGATTGAAATGCGATTACCTGTGAAATCGTCGGGAATAGAATCGACTGCATTCGTTGCCAAACCATACTCGAAAAATATAAAGTTCAAAAAGGTTGACAGAGAAATCAAACCCATTAGAAAGTGTTTCAAATGCCACGAAGTCGGACATTTCGTCAAAAATTGTTCGAGGCGACTAAAAGAAAAGGAAGCACCTTCAAGTAGAGATGCTTTTCCATGTACGGAGAATAATGAGCTATGTCATTTTGCGGAAAATGATGAATGGATATCTGCGCATATGACGAGCAGTAAAAAGTATTTTGTTGCATATTTCTCCAAAAGAAATCCAAGTTGGAAATGCGTCAGTCATTATGGCGTACGGTGAAGGATTTATCAATGTCGAAATGAGGATTCACGACAAATGGTTTGAAATTCATCTTGAGAACGTGTGGTACGTTCATGAAGCGAACAAAAATTTGTTTTCTGTTGGACAAACAATTGCAAAAGGTTTCGAATTCAAAGCTGATAACAACTCTTCTTTTTTTTATTAAAAATGGTGTCACGAAATTAAAAGGAAAGCGAATATCAAGAGGTCTTTATGTGCTGGATATGAAAGTTTGCATTCCTGAAACTTCCGCCGAAGTATGTGTCGCAGAAAGTATCCAATTGTGGCATGAAAGAATGTGTTCAGAATAAAAAACATGTCAGAGATATTTTGAAACGTCATAATATAGTTATAGAACCTGAGAATGACGACAATTTCTGTGAAGGTTGTATATTCGGTAAGCAACATAGGGCACAATTTAAAACCCGAGAGAATAGACCTTCGAGACCAAGTGAATTGATACATGCTGATGTTTGCGGGCCCATGCAAGAAAATTCGTTGGGCAATGCAAGATACTTTGTTTGTTTCAAAGACGATTTTTCAAAATTTGATCTAGTATTTTTCATAAAAACGAAGTCTGATGTACTACAGTGTTTGCAGACATTCATTAAGGAAGCCGAAGTATCCAATATTGAAATCGTGGAATTCATGAGCGATGGTGGAAAATAGTTTGATAACACAGAAGTGAGGAAAGTTCTCTAGTCATATGGTATACATTTCCGTATCACTATGCCATATAGTCCTCAACAAAGTGGTTGAGAGCGCCAGATCTATGATCCACACGAAGAATCTGCCAATTAATCTTTGGGCTGAAGGTGTCAATACAACTTGTCATGTTCTGAATCGTACAGGTCCAACGAGTGTAAAAGACAAAACCCCGATTGAGCTGTGGAAAGGCAAAAGTGCGAAAAGAGATAATCTCCGAATTTTTGGAACAATCTGCTATGTACATGTTCCTAAACATCGTAGACAGAAGTGGGACAAGAAAAGTGTGGAATGTCATTTAGTAGGATACTGTGGAGAGAAAGATGGTTACAGGGTGTGGTTGCCTAACGAAAACAAAGTTATAACAACTAGAGATTCATTTTCAAGCCCGAAACATCGTGGAAAAGAAAGTCCAATCGGAAATCAAGTTGAATATAGATGTTTCGCAAGATTCCAAAGCAAATGAATTCACTTCGGTTGATGAAAACTCTCTGAGAGATAGCTTTGTTGATCCTGATCCAGAAACCTCAGAGGAAACTGATAAAAAAGAGAATCAATTACTTCGTAGTTGGCGCAGGGTACAACTTTCTTTATATTTCGAAGATTATTTGTTATTAGCTGAGGCTGATGCACCCGATAGCTACAGTAAAGCGATGGAATCTTTCGAAGTAGAGTAGTGGAAAGAAGCAATGCTTGATGAATTGAACTCACTAGCTTAAAACAACACTTGGTGTTTAGTCAATTTGCCTAAGGAAAAGAAAGTCATTCCAAATAAATGGGTGTTCAAACTGAAAACAAAACCCGATAGAAGTTTAATTCGTTTCAAGGCAAGATTGGTAGCGAAAGGATTCAATCGAAGAGCTGGAGTGGACTATGATGGAACTTTTAGCCCTGTGGCGCGTTTCGACACAGTAAGAACTCTACTGAGTGTTGCCGCATCGGAAAGGCTAAAAACTCTCACAGTTTGACGTGAAAACTGCGTTTTTGTATAAAGAGCTTCAGGATGAAGTTTTCATGGAGCAACCTGAGGGATTTGATGACGGTACAGGTCGTGTCTGTAAGCTGAATCGGAGCCTGTATGGATTGGAACAATCACCTCGTTGCTGGAATGAACGCGGTTTGTGGATTTCATCAAAAGTTAGGACTTGAAATGTAGTACAGCTGACCCATGTTTATTTCCGAGTTAACGACAATAGAAAACTTATCGAAGCTATTTACGTTGACGATGGACTAGTAGCAAGCAGTGACGAAAATGAGTTAGCTTCGTTCATTCATCCTTTACGAAAAAATTTCAAAATAACCGTAGGTTCTTTGGATTTTTTTCCCGGGATGCAAATGAATCGAACAATTGAGGATGATATTTTTATTAATCAAAGTGCATACATTAATAAAATATTGGAACGATTCAATATGAAGGACTCCAATGCTGCTCTAATCCCCTGTGACAAAAACTTGTCAGTCGAAAATGACGAAGACGAAGATATCGCTTATGCAGTAGGTGTCATTTCTGAAAAACTGAATCCACCAAGATTATCAGATTGACGGTCAGTTAAACGCATATTGAGATATTTACGTGGTACAATTCAGTTTGGACTTCTATACAGGGCAAATTATGCAAAAAAATAATTTGGAAGTATTCAGTGACGCGTAGGGTGATCCAAAAACTAGACGTTCACGAACAGGTTTTGTTAGCAAATTATCTGGCTCTGCAATCACTTGGTTTAGCCAGAAACAAAATAGTATTGTTCTTTCGACCACTGAAGCTGAATATATTGCAAGGCAACGAAAGAGCTTATATGGATAAAACGACTTCTGGAGGGAATACTTGGTCGAGACTTACTCCCGATATTGTTTATGGACAATGCAAGTGCCATGAAGTTGGTCAAAAATCCAGAATTCCATAAGAGATCAAAACATATAGAAATAAGGTTTCATTTTGTTCGAGAAAAATACCACCAGGGTATTATGCAGATTCAGCATAGCCGTTTTTTGGCGCCCATGTATTCAAAACGTATTCGTCCTGTGATTCAAATACATCCATTCTGGCGTTGAAACGATGACGTCATGTATAAAATGATTCAAAACGTATTCATAGAGTTTTGAAACCAAGTCGAATTCAGTTTCAAAACATAATTCGTTGTTTTGTGATTGTCATAATTGAAGACGCGAGTGGATGAGGATGTTATGTTCCAATTTTTTTCAGTAAAGTGAGGTCAAAATTTTGTTTATTTGATTTTTTTCCATTCAAGACTAACTGAGCAACGGTGTGTCCAAGTGGTTATCGAAGATCATCAAATTTCACTCACAAATGATTCATTAATGTGAAAGATGGTACATACGAGAAAACTTTCATTTATGCAAAAAGAAACAGGTTTTTTAGGATTGTAACATAACATCACCTTCATCCACTCTAGTCTTCAATTCATAATAATAGCCCAAATAAATTTTGGTAGTGGGACATTCCACTAATAATTGTGAGAGTTTAAAATTTTAAATGAAAGAGATTGAACTAGGAAATTATATATTAACAACTGAGTTGGAAACCTACAATGAATTACAAGGTCAGTTTATCAAAATATTGTCTACGACTTTCTCACAGAAAATTTCTTAGGTTAGGTTCGATTATTGAATCGTATTCGAGATTATGCATTCTTGCGGTTTGTGATAATAATGACGTCACGTAGAATCGTATTCAAATGCAAGATTGAATACGTTTTTACGCCAGAAAACACCTCATATTGGCAGTAGCAATCGAATTGCATATGTATTGACAAAACCTATTTCTTCTCCGAAGTTTGCGGAAATGAGAAAAATGTTGGGAGTAGTTCACTTATAATGATTATACGTTAATTTTGGGAGGAAGTGTTGATTTTTGTAAAAATAATCTCAGTTGCTAATGAACTACTCGGTATATAATCTTATGGAAATTAGTCTGACATATTTGAATTTATGTTGTCATTATCAGATTATCAAATATAGAACTATTCTGTATTGTAGAGCTGAATAAACTCGTGTTGTTCACCACTGTGTTGTACATCAATTCTCCGTAATTAGTACATAACTTAACACCTATTATTTTTTAATCATCCTTAAAGTTTACATCTTCACCTGCCATTTTACTACAAAATCTTGTCTTGGAGTAACTCTCACACTTTTTAGACATCTTAAAAAAAGAGGCAGACATGCTAGCCAAGCCAAAATAGGATCGGGTAAGACTCCGATCGGACAAGAACGATCACAGAACATGTGTATGTATTCTGTGGGATTTTTTTTGGGAATTTCTAGTAGCGGGTAGGGATTTTAGCCGTTTTTTGGCGCGCATGTATTCAAAACGTATTCGTCCTGTGATTCAAATACATCCATTCTGGCGTTGAAACGATGACGTCATATATAATTTTAAAATTAATTATTATTATAACCAAAAAACGAAACGATTAAAAAAACCAAAAAAAATTTCCTTTTAAACAATAAAGCTTCATAAATTGGAAAGTGGAATGTCCCACTACCAAGATTTATTTGAGGTATTATTATAAATTATGTCAATCACAAAATAACGAATTATGTTTTGAAACTGAATTCGACTTGGTTTCAAAACTCTATGAATACGTTTTGAATCGTTTTATATATGACGTCATCGTTTTAACGCCAGAATGGTTGTATTTGAATCACAGGACAAATACGTTTTGAATACATGGGCGCCAAAAAACAGCTAAGATTAGATTTTACTCTGTGATTGGCATAATTTTGAGGGATCGAGCGCATATTGGTCTTGTTTCTTGTTGGCAGCACTGAACTGGTAGTAAAACGTCACGTCAATAAACTAGACAACTTCACACAGGGGGATAGCGCAGTGGGTTAGCACTCGACTCGTGATCGAAAGATCCCGGGTTCGATCTCCAGCCAGGGCAGATATTTTTAATTTAAATAGTGAGAATTTGAACGATAAATCTCGTAGCCGGGCTCAGGATGTTTTTTGACGATTCGCTGTTGCGCCCAAATTGACAGCGCTGGTCCTAGGTGGCGTATGGAGTTAGTAACAATGCCTACCCAGAACACTGTGTGAATAATACAATCTAGGTTTGTGAGTGTCACGCCGTCATAGACGTGCATTGCAATAATCGGGGGTGATAGTATTGTTTAGAGCAAGACAACCTGTGCATCCCCAAAAACAACACCCTCCTTGTCTACGCCGGTTAGAGGCCGGATAGGAACGGATTTCTTGCAAGGAGGTATATCTTAAATGCGCCTAAAAAAAGCAATAAAGGACAATAATATAGAGAGAAAGAAAGAAGACTGGAATAATACAGGAAACCTGAAAAAGAGTTAGCTGTGTAATTGTCCTTGGGTAAGGCACATTGAATGAAGAAGAAGAAGAGACAACTTCACCTACACCAGACTACAGAGTACAGACCATAGACATTATAATAATATGGACTGGTTGTGAGAAAGAGACCATTGATATCAGAACCTGTGAAAAAGGACAGAATGAGTTCAGGCATAACATTGGTTTCGTATATTGTTTATATGTGTTTTCGTGTGGTGTTTGAGAGTTTTTTATAACTTTATCCAGTGTTTCTGAACTGTTTGACAAGTAATAAACATTCTTAAATATCTATGCCTTCTTCGTGTGCAGCCTACAATTGTGTAGTTAGTTACAAAAAAGGGCTGGATGTGAAATTTCATAGGTGAGTAAGCATGGATGGTAGGTAGTGATTTGTGGCTTTTCTTAACACATTCACAGGTTTCCGAACTTATGGGAAAATTTTAATTTAATTTCTCAGTCATGCACAAACTTGTAACAATTTACGTGACTTCTCTTGTTTATATAACTTAGTTTTATTTTTGTGCCTCTATTTATTCGGGGGTAGAATTTGATGTTTTTCCCGAGCAATTGCTTAAACTAATGTTGATTGATAATATTTATAAAAGTATAATGTGATTTATTTGATTCCCAAAATTTTCCTTTTTTTTCCGAGAACAAACGCACATATATATGTTTTTAAATCGAAGAATGTTTTCTTCAAACGTTTTAAATATACATGGAATTTTTACTCCGTTGGACTAACGGCATACTTTTACTCCGCCGGAGTAAAGATATTATTTTACAGCGCCAGGCTGGAATAGACTTCCCTACGGATTGTCCGTCGACCTCCGTCACGCTCGATAGAAAAAATATCACTTTTATTCCCAATAACACGTACTATTCTCCTCAGTATTTCCCAAAATTAATTGGGCTATTTTTTTTACAGACACGAAATTTTATAGATTACATAAACGTTTTTTATGTAGGCATTATTGATAACAAATTTTGAAATCGCCGGAGTTCCCAATTTAGTTCAATTGCACTCCTAACTTCTTGATATCGAATATAAATTTAATTATCAATAATTTTTTTCATTCCTGAACTTTCTGAAAACTTTGGAAGAGATATAAAAATCATTTTCATTCAGATGGAGGCTCAATGGAATTCTTTTGTTTCTGAAAGATATCATGAAAATATGTCGCATAAAGTTCCTCACTGTGATTCCTTGAACTTTTTTAAAACTCATCTCATTCAAAAGAGTCAATATTTCCCTTGAAAAAATAACAAGAAATAGGTTTTTCCAATGTAATGCCATAGCCAATTTGTATCTTCTGCCTTGTCGTATTTCTATCCTTCACAACATTTCTCTCTCATATATAGTCCGCCAGGAATTGTGTGTTAAAGTCACGTGACGGCCAGTCCATCAGTTATAAGGTCTATGGTACAGACTACCAGCCATCTTGGATTGGAATAAAGGCTTTTGATTTTTTATCTCAGGGATATTCCACATGGCTTCAAAATACTACGAGTGTAAAACAAAACTTTCAACTACTATTGAAAAATGTGAAAATGAACAAATGGCTAGTGGGACTTACTTTGATGCCACTCATGATATTTTGAATGTAGGACTAGTGAAAGAAGAGGCCCCCGAAATAACATCCTTTAGTGAATATGGGAATGAACAAAATGCAATTGGAAATGAGTTTGATGATCATATTTTGAAGAAAGAAATAGTGGAGGAAGACCCAACGGAAACCAAACCGTTCAGTGATAATGGAGTGTTTATGGATTGTCTAGAAAAGAATTACAAGGAAACATGTTATGATCCAGATTCAAGTGAATTCGAGGTTACGCGGAGAAACAGTGTGGAAGACCCCAAAGAATCAAAGTTCTCCCCAACTCGTGAGTTTCCATTAAGAAATATTGAATGTTTGCATATGAACTTGAGATGCAAATTATATGGTCTCGATCTTAGAGTAATAAAAGTTTCACTCTGAGATTACTGTGAGATTGATTTTTCATATCTTCAAAGGTATTTTTTTTGTTTTTTGTTCAGAGCAAAAAATTCCATGATTGGTAAAAAATATTCAAATAATGGAATAATGTATAACACATTGGGCAGGGACATATTATTTATTTATTTACGGTAATAACCATTACAACCCAGTACAAATACATATACCTTACACCTAATATACAAAATACAATACAAAATACCATACAACACAATACAATATACAAAAAAGTTTAAAAATTTTGGGTTACTATATATATCCACAAAAACTTTCATTTTGCAGACATCATTAATGCCCTTATTTAAAAATTGTGGTCATACGTATAAAAGAAGGAAAAAATATACATCCACTACTCAGCAGACAATTATAATCTTTTTATGCTAAGCAGTAAGTCCCATACATTCATCTAGTATTATTGAGACAAGTGTTTGTTTTTTAGGTCACGTCTGAAAGTAGAAAATGGTATGCTGAAGTAGTTCAAATCTACTTCATTCGCATTCCTTACCATTCTTGTTAGAGGGCTGTGGAGTCCGTAGTTACTGTAATGATGTTTGATATGAAAGGTATCATTAGATCTAGTGCCAGAATTATTAGTTTTGAACTCAATATGGGATAGGAGATCAAGAGAACAAACATCATCTGCTAGCAACTTGAACAGAAAACATAAGTTGGTTTCTATTCTCCTTTTCTCTAGAGTAGTTATTTTTAATAAAGAACATATGTCTGCCTAATCATAGTCATAGTTGTTCCCCTGAATAATATAATAATAATAATATACATATTGAAAATAGTATATTATGCAATGATTATGAAATGATAGCTATTAATACACAAGCACGAGGTAAGTTACTACATGAGCCGAAGGCGAGTGTTGTAAACCGAGTGCGAGTGTATTAGTAGCCATTACATGATCGTTGCATACACTATTGTTTCTACAACCAATAAATAAAATAAAAACAAGATTTTCAGGTGGTGTACAAGATAATTCTTCACTGCTCGACATACTTATAGGTACTTTTGATGCGTTGTGATTCAATGTCAATTAAAATTAAATGTCAAACAAGTATGTAGAAATATACCTCTTGATTATTCCCAAGTACGTGTTTCTATAGGCTGAAAATTCGTTTAATAATGAAAAGAACGTGTTTTTATTGTCCAAAATCTGTTTCGAAATGAAAATCTGTGTTAAAATGGACAATATTAATAAATCGGTAGCAGATATTTAATTTGCGTATTATAATACGGGAGTAGAAAAAAGTACTTTACTATCGATTTTCCAATTCACTTCTTTTTAAAATAAATTTTTCAGTTAGTATTTCCATTCAATTTTATATCAGATATCAAAAACAAAACTACCTATATGTTCTTTTGCTTTTTACAAGCTTTTATTTACTTTCACCTGTTCCAATGTGTGTAATCAAATCTTACAAGTTAAATTTGACCTCACTTCTAGTTGTTTAATTAACGTGAAATTTGGCAGGAGTTCATAGTTCCTGTGACAATGCCTTATAGAATTTTTTGTTAGAGAAAAACAAAATGGCGGCCCCAAGATGACGTACAAGATGTGTTTATGGTCTGATTCGATTCAAAATTGGTATGTGGAATTTACCGGGATATACCGCGTCGATAAACTCGTGGCCGATCGATACAACTGGCATCACACCACAATTAAAAACGTGGCTCAGCCATGAATACGTGGCTGAAGACAAAGTTGTACTGGCCATGGATTTTATTTCATGGGTAATGAATTAAATATTGGGTCGCATCAGCATACAGCCTCACACAGATTCTACTTAATTTCTAATGTTATTGTGATTGCAAATCTTCGAATATCATGCAAAAATTCAGAATCATTGAGGTAGTTGCGAATGAAAAATACCATCCCGATATTTTCTAATTTTTATGAGCTTAATGAAATAGGAGTCCTACTCATTCGAAAGTATAAGAAAATATTAAACTTTGCAAATTATCCCGATAAAAATGTCATTGAAAAGCACTGTGAATAATAAGATCAATACCATCAAATATTTTGCCAAGCAAAAATGTACACTGAAAAAATCTGTTTCATTATAGTATTGAATGGAGGTCAAATCTGAAAAATAAAACAGACCTAATATACAAAATATCTTGCCGAGCAAGATTTTGCCTCATACGGCCTTTCCAAAATGCGAAAAAGTAGACAAAACACCAACTTTGCAAAATCATACAAAGCTAACCGCGGTTGTTTTCACGATTTTTTTTAGGTCAGAATAATTCTTGGAGAGGCCGTGAATAATACCTAATAAAATATTCTGCCGGGCAAAATTCCGCCTCAAAATGGCTCTTGGTATTTGCTATATTTGGTACCTGAGTGATCTGTGTAATTTTTACTTGCATATTTATTATTTGGATTGCAATCGAATTCTTAGATGAATATGTTTGATAACCAAATATTATTTTGATTTTGTGATAAAACTAAAAACAGTGGTAGAAATTAATTGTAAATTTATGGTATATGTATATACTGGGGGATCTACAATTACGTAGCCGAAAATTACAACTAATTTTGTTCCGAAAGTTATTTACTTTCAATAGCACATAGTTATATTTTAAATTATAGTATTCTTCACAAACAGAATTTCTGGAAAAATTCTAATACAATTGGCTATATAAATACGCACTTATTACCCTAAAATGAATATTTCGTTTTATTCTGAGATAGCTGATATTGATTTAAATAGAATTTCTTCACAATTACCAATCGAACCCATGTTCAATTATTGCACGTTCCTCATAATAAACACATACATGTATATTTATATGAAGCGTTTCATGTTTCAATGTTCACAGGGCCGTTTTTGCGTTGCTTTTTCTCTAACATATACTCTGTTATATGATTGTTGTCACTTTTCGACGTCGGCATTTTCTAAATAGTTTCTTACCTTCTGAGGGGGTTACGGCCTAGCTCCCCGCACACCGGTAAGGGTTTTGTTAAACTGTCCAATGAGACACTGGTTCAAGTTTTTTATACTTGTTTTATTACACAACAATCAACAATAACGAAGCACCTTAGTAATAATAGTATTCTACAGCAGTAGGAAATTTTCTGCACTATTGAGAAAGCTTGTCTTTGAATAATACCAAAGAATAATAATTTGTCCCAAAACTTGATCTTGTCGCGCCTTTGTTTACACAGTTACCAACAATGTTTAATTATGCCGCGCTGTGATTTGCCTGGCTGCGGGAAATTTAAACTCTTATACGTTTCTACAACACATTCAATGGTTCGTTTTGAAGCATGAAGCGAATTCTTGTCCGTTGTCCGGCAAAATATTTTGTATATCTGGTCTTAATTAGCACCTTTCCAAGAATCATGCTGGCCTAAAAATCTCGAGGAAAATCCTACGGTTATCTCTATATGATTTTTCAAAGCAAAATATTTTGTGTATTACATCGTATTAACCACCTCCCCATGAATCATCCCAGCTTAAAAAAATCGCGAAAAACCCCGTAGTTAGCTTTGTATGATTTTTCAAAGTTGGCATTCCCTTAACATTTTCGCACTTTTAAAGGGCCGTTTTGAGGCAAAATCTTGCCCGGCAAAATATTTTGTATATCAGGTCTTGATAACCTCCTCTCCAAGAATCATTCCGAACTGAAAATCTCGAGGAAAATTCTACAGTAACCTCTATATGATTTTTCAAAGTTGGCGTTCCCTTAATACTTTCGCACTTTCAAAGGGCCGTTTTGTGACGAAATCTTGCCCTGCAAAATATTTTGTGTATTATGTCGTATTTACCGGATTATGATATTTTTTTGTCAAAATTCATAAAAAGGCAGAAGGACTTCGGTAGATAGCCTATTGAATTGAATTTTGGTTCGGTTCAATAAAGTTCCTTTTATTATTATTATTATATTAAAAATGGCGACTTCAAGATGACCGACGATTTCTGTGATTATGGTCCGATTCTATTCAAAATAGGTGTGTGGGGGTTTTTGGGCTCGAAAATTATAAATTTATAGTCAAAATTCATATATTCAAGATGGAGGTTCCAAGATAGGGAAAGTTTTGTGATAATGGACCGCGTCTATTCAAAATCGGTATGTCGGGATTTTTGGGGTGAAAGATTATGAATTTAGTCGAAGATTATTGATTTTTTTTAGAATTCATAAATTGAAGATGGCTGTCTCTGAAGAGCAGTGTGAAAATGTGCTCTGCAAATTTAGTGATGATGTTTTCGAAGAAAAGCAATTTAAATGTTGCCAATCAAAGTGGAATAAGAACATTGTGTGCATCAAGTGTGGAAGCATTTATCATTTCTCTTATGCAACAAGAAACAAACTAGAATGTGTTAAAATCTGTGATACAAGAATCATCTGCAGTGGCTGTCAGGCTGATGTCCAAGGATTTAATACTATGAAACTCATGATCAATTAAAACTTGAAAAAAATCTACTCAGATTGATTCTCAAAGAAAAAGATGATAAAATCAATTTGATACTTGAAAATAGCCAATTACTGAAACGAAACAATACCCTGCTGGAAGAAAAAGTAAACAAAGAACAAAGAGTTCAAAAACGAACAAAAACTTATCTACCACAACTGTACAAAAGAAATCGTTTAGTGAAGTTCTGAATATAAATCCACAAAGGACAAAAAATGTGCCATTGCCAGGACCAGCTGATGATCAGAAAAAAACCCAAAGCAAAACAAACTATGACTCACTGAGAAGTAAACAAACAGAAATAATGAATGGATTAATTTATGCTGAAAGAAACTGTTCTACAAATGAGAAAACAGATCATGAAGGCTACACTAGTGTGAGTTACAAGAAAAAAGTCCAACCACCAACCAAACCAAAGAAAAAGCTTGGAGACAATGAAACCCCAAACGATTTCGGTATTCAGAAAAAAGTTATAAATATGTTAGGCGAGTATGGCATAAAAAATCATATCAATGAGGCCACAAGAATAACATCTACAACTGCAACCTGCATAGACAACGTTTTCTCAAATACAGATGAGTGCATTGCAAGAGTAAGTCCCTCTTTTTTCTCAGACCACACTTATCAGGTATGTTCGTTTAATGATGTATTACATAACAATAATAAAAACAATCACCGTGTACAAAAAAGAAAAATTAATGACTCCAATATTCAAGATTTTCAGAACTATTTATCAAAAGAAAATTTGAATGAAATGTATCATACAACAGACTTTCAAGAACAGTTTTCCATATTTTATCATACTTTTCTTTATTACTACGAATGTGCCTTTCCAATTAAAACAATACACATTAAACCCAACAAAAAGAAATGGTACACTCCAGAAATCAAGCAAATGCACGCCCAGCTTTGTGAAATGAGTAAATTAAGCAAAGCTCTAAACAATCCTTGGTATACAAAAAAATATAAACAATTTAAAAAAGAATATAGAGTGCATGTGAAAAATCATAGAAAAAAGTTAAATAATGAACGAATTTTGAATTCAGATAATGTCATGAGTGAAAGTTGGAAAATTATTAAAGAGAGTAAAGATAGTGGATCAGTAGGAAAGCATCTGCTGGATTTCTGGAAGGAGGAACTTCTACTGAACAAGCAAATTATATAAACAACTATTTCATTGATTGCAATACAAATCGTCAGGTACCGAAATACGATATGTGTATCGAGGGAGTGCCTACAAGTTTCTTTTTAACACCAATAATACCCGAAGAAATTATATCAATAATAAGGAAAACTACTGTCAAATCTACACCTGGGTCGGATGATATTGATGGTAGAGCGGTCAGGTCAGTTGCCACACTCATTGCTGAACCCCTGTGTTACCTGATAAATAAGTCATTTTCACTTGGAATATTCCCTAACATAAAAAAATCCAAAGGAATACCAATTTTTAAAAACAAAGGATCCGCTTAATGATATAAAAAACTATAGATTAATTTGCATCCAAAATTATATTTCTAAAATTGTTGAGTCAGCATACTGTCAACGGTTAACAAATTACTTGGAATGTTTCAAGCTTATTCCTGATATACAACATGGTTTTAGAGAAAAAAAGTCCACCACAACTGCTATTCATGATATAATGAAATTTTTGTACAAAGGACTCAATAATAAAGAAAATGCACTATGTCTTTTTTATGACCTGAGCCGTGCGTTTGACACAATCGACCGAGATCTATTGCTGCTTAAATTAGAGGCTGTCGGTGTGCGTGGGGTACCTCTTGACTGGGCGAAGTCTTATCTATCTGAGCGTACACAAATAACAATGTAGGACAACTCAAAATCGCAAACAAGATAATCTAACCTAGGAGTACCCCAAGGCTCAATATTGGGACCCTTGTTCTTTATAATATTCACATCAGACATAAAAAAATACTGCAACTATCCTGAACAAATCTTACTGTATGCTGATGATACTAAATTTTGATGTCAAACATCGACATTGAACAATTAATTGTGAATAGTAATGGAGCCTCTAGTGAACTTTATGAATATTGTACTCAGAACGGTCTGCAATTGAATGTGACGAAAACTTATTTTATGCGGTTTTTACCAAGGAATGTTACACCTGACCAAAATCTTTACCTACATATCAATAGAAAATCAATTGAAGCTACAGAAACAATGAAATTTCTAGGTGTTATACTTGACCAAAAATTAACATGGGAGGCCCATATAAAAAGTGTATGCTCCAGACTAAGCACATGTTGTTACATGATAAGGCAGCTCAGAGACTCTGTTTCTTTTAATGTACTTAAATTACTGTAACGTAAATAAACTTAACTTGGTTTAACTAATTTATTTAACATTTAATCTACAACTTAATTTATATTACTACGCCACTGAATAGCTCGATCGTATGGGCTCGTTCAGACTGTGTCGACTCCACTTGAGGGTCGCCTATTTATCTCCGATACAGCATTCTCGATGTTTCGAATTCTGGCATGTTCCAATTGTTTCCAATATTGACCGTTGTTTTCCGTGGCAGAGCGACTGGATGGTTCTCGAATATCTCCGGGGATGATCTCATCGCTGTCGACGGCAACGCGCGAGGCGACAGGTCCGGCCTAGGTTTGTTACATTGCCCCCTTCTTGAAGACATTTCGTCCCGAAATTTCATCCTTGGAGTGTGACGATATCTGCATGACTCCCCATATCTGCACCGTGAAGTTCGATGGAAGTAACACTCCACGGTCTTCATGATCGGTCGTGGAAGAGGGTTACAGCAAACCAAAATCTTGACGCCGCTGGATCTGAATATCGCCTCCAGCATACTTCTTATGACTCTCCAGTCCAACCCATCAATACCACAGGATAATTTTGGAATTGCTAGATCCACCAGGTTCTGGTCCACCATAGTATCTCTTAGTTTGGTGAGACTCTTCCAGACATCTTCATAGGACGGTTTATCTTGGGAATGCCTCTTGGTAACTAGGTAGTAGATGTTTCTCTGGCCTTTCTTCAACTGTAGCACCCCACCAACTTCTGGATTCTGCTCCCGCAGTGTTTGGAGTTGACCAAATTTCTTGGAGAACACTACGGCGATGCCCCTGGACATTCGAAGATCTTCTGCCACACAGTGCGCTAGTGCGTAGTCAGCAGGCACCTCGAAAAGGTCTCATGACTCCTCTCTAGTAACCCCATTTGAATACAAGGACATAAACTTCTCGAACGTCATATCATCCTCCGTGGCTTGAGGGTGCGAACTTGGTCATGGTTTCCAGCGTAAGGGGCCAACCTGTTGAAATGGACGACCCTTGGTTTCCCTCGGGTGGCTTATGGATTCGGTACACAAGGTCGTTTATCCTTTTCACGATTTTATACGGGCCTTCCCACGAGTTCCGCAACTTTGGTGATAGTCCACGACGACGTTTGGGGTTGTACAGCCAAACCAGGTCATCAACCTTAAATCCTCCTGCGTCGGCCTTGATGTCATAGGTCTTCTTCATTTTATCGCTGGCACTCTGGATGTTCAACCGGACTCGTTCGTGGATGTCGTCCATTCTCTGCCGAAGTTTGCTGGACGTAGTCCTCTTCCGCAGTGTCTTGTCCTGGCGGTATCCCAAACTTCAGGTCACAAGGCAGTCGCAGTTCTCGGCCCATTATAATACTAGCAGGAGTTTGACCGGTTGACTCGTGTACTGCGGATCGATAGGCCATCAGGAACAAATGAAGATACTGGTCCCAGTCTCTCTGATGGTCAGAGACAACCTTGGACAAGTGGCGGTTGATCGTCCTGTTCATCCGTTCCACCATTCCATCGGACTGCGGATGTAGGGCCGTGGTTCTTGTCTTGCGGATGTTCAGCAAGAGACATATTTCTTGGAACAGGTTGGATTCGAAATTTCTGCCTTGATCCGAGTGCAGCTCCATTGGAATACCGAATCGACATATCCACTCTTTCACCAAGACGTCGGCGACGGTGATGGCTTCCTGGTTGGGCAGGGCATAGGCTTCCGCCCACTTACTGAAGTAGTCCATTGCCACAAGGATGTATTTATTCCCGTGGTCGGATACGGGAAACGGGCCGGCGATGTCAATGGCGATTCTCTCGAACGGGCTGCCTACGTTGTACTGACGCATCGGGGCCTTGGGTCGTATTCGAGGTCCATTGCTAGCAGCGCATACAGCGCACTTTCTGCACCAGTCCTGGACGTCAGCTTGACAATTGGCCCAGTAAAACCGTTGCCTCACTTTCTGCAGGGTCTTCGTCACTCCCAGATGTCCTCCGGCGACTCCATCATGGATTTCCCGCAGCACTTCCTCTCTTCTGTTCCTGGGAACAATTATTTGGCGTCTGTCTTCCCACCAATATCGGCCTCCAACACACGTTTCAGGATCCCATTGTCCAGAATAAGAGAGTTCCATTGTGCCCAATAGGACTTAACAGCCGGCGAGTAACCTGCGACTTCCTGCCATGATGGTCTTCGATTGCCCTTCTTCCAGCTGACGACTAAGCCAAGGTCAGGGTCTCTCTGGTCTTTCTGGATCTTGCTGTCATTCCAGTTGTCATCCATTGCCGCGGTTCTACAAAGTGTTGCTTCTTTCTCTTCTGCTCGTCGGCAATGTGAGCAATCATCTGGACATGGTCTTCGCGACAAGGCATCTGCATTCTTATGGCTAGTTCCGCTCGATGTTCGATCTCGAAATCGAATTCTTGGAGTCTCTGATCCAACGTGCTACTTGACCCTCAGGATTTTTGAACTGTAAGAGCCATTTGAGAGCTGCATGGTCAGTTCTCAACAGGAATCTTCTTCCATACACGTACTTGTAGAAGTGTTCCACCTTTACAACAGCTAACAGCTCTCGCCTGGTGACACAGTAATTGCGCTCTGGTTTGCTAGCGTCTTGCTGAAATAACCAATGACCTTCTCCTGTCCCTCCTGGATCTGAGATAGGAGCCAGTCCACGTGCTGGCGTCCGTATCCAAAATGAATTTCCCTTTGGGTAGGGATAGCTCAGTATAGGTGCGTTGATCAAAGCTCCTTTCAGCTTCCTGAATGAGTCTTGACATTCTTCGGACCACTGGAACTTTGTTTGGCCTTCCGTGAGCTTGGTCAGTGGTTTAGCGATGTTGCGAATCCCAGCACATATCGGCGATAGTATGTGCATAAACCAAGGAAACTTCGAAGTTGGTGAATGTCTTTTGGGATGGGCCAATCCTTAACAGCTTTGATCTTCTGGTCGTCCACTGCTACTCCTTCCCCAGAGACAACGTGGCCGAGGTATCGTACTTCTTTTTGGAACAGATGGCATTTCTTAGGGCTCAGCTTCAATCCGGAGTTCCTCAGTCGCAGGAATACTTCCTCGAGCTTTTTCACGTGGTCCTCGCACGATCTGCCGACCACACTTATGTCGTCGAGATACACTAGACACGTGTTCCATGAGAGTCCCTTCAGACTGTTTCCATCAATCTTTCGAATGTGGCGGGAGCATTACAGAGCCCGAATGGCATAACGGTGAACTGCCACAATCCTGAGCCGATGGTAAAGCAGTCTTTTCTCATCTTCCTGAGCAGTTCTACTTGCCAGTATCCACTCTTCAGATCAAGGGTCGAGAAAATCGTGGAACCAGCCAACGTGTCTAGGGTGTCATCTATTCTGTCCTTCTTCGTGACATTATTAAGTTGGCGATAGTCTACACAAAAGCGTGTCGATCCATCCTTTTTCTTCACCAGTACGACTGGAGAGGACCAGGGACTGTCAGATGGTTCGATAACTCCTTCTTTTCCCATATCGCTGACTATTTTGTCAGCCTCTTCCTTCTTGGCAAGAGGAAGTCTTCTTGCTGATTGCCGGATCGGTCGGGCACCCCCAGTATCAATCTTGTGCTGGACCACATTAGTTCGACCTCCTTTCCTTGTCCGGTATCGAAGATGTCTTGGTACTTTTGACTAAATCTCTTAGTTTGGGCTGTTGAGCTGGTTTTATATCTTTGGAAGAGATGGCAACTAATTTTCTAGTTCTGTGGGCAAGTTGTTGGGTTGGCTAATCATACCTCGTACCTCCGGATCACAGATGAAACTGACGAGCAGTGCCCTAAATTGTTCCTTTCTTCAAGGTCACTGGAAATAATTGACATTCATGACCCTTACGGGCACAAATTTTCAGCACGCTAACAGGGTTTTCCCTAGGCAATCCCTCGTCAATTTTCTCATCATGAAGTTTGGGCTCGAACATCACCACGTTTCCACTGCTCGCACTCCCGTCCAGTCGAGCCTCCAGAATGGTTTCAGCCCTCTCAGGTGACGCTTACATCTTCAGCCAACAGCACACGGATCAACCCTTCACTTCTCCCATGAAGTACCAGCTCTTCTCCGTTGACACGTAGGACGCCGTCTTTGAAATCCAATTCAAACCCTCTGGAATTCATGATGTCCATTCCGATGATTGCATCGTCTTCGATGTCCGCTACAAGTGCCTGATGTTTCACTTTAGTGCTGCCCAAAATTATTTCAATCGGTAGCTCGCCATATACAGTAGCTGGCTCCCTGTTGCTGTGCGTAGCTTCCAAGTTGTCGGTTCAATCGTTCCGGTGTTCTGGCAAAGGAAGGTCCGAGAATTGTCCTAGTCGCACCTGTATCTAGCAGCATGGTGCAAGGCTCGTTATTGATGAGACCGCTCTACGAAGACACCTTTGTTCTGTCGTTGAAGGATAGCGACATATGCGTTGTTAACCGGGCTTGCTGGACACATGCCGACGATTGCCCTTCTCGTCGACCTTTTAGTTTTCCTGCATCGAGTCGATGAATGTTGGACATTTGCTACGCAATGTCCAATTTTGCCCAATTCCGGCATCTTATCTGTCTTTTCTCAGGCAACACTTCCTTCATCACTTTTCTTATGGCAGCTTCCAAGTTAGCAGGCTCCTGTGAGTCTTCCTCAATCGTTTGAACTTTACTTTGGTTTTGCAGGATTGTTTTGCTGCTTCAAATTCCAAAGCCGTGCCAGTGCGCTCTACGAGATGTGTTGGACGAGCTAGTGTCAACGCTTGTCTGGTTTCTTGTCACGGAGTCCATCCAAGAATGCCTGAACCGCTAATCGCTCCATTACATTTTCCGGTGTGGCTGGATATGCGAGACGAACCAAGCGTGCAATGTCAGCTTCGAATTCTTGTAAGGATTCGCCCGATTTCTGGCAGCGATTTTTCAGTTGGGAGTGGTATACGTGTTCCAAATGCGCCTGCCCATATCGTAATTCCAGATGTTTAATCAGCTGATCATAGTCCTCCTGTTCTTGGGCGGTAAGAGTTTGTAGAATATTCGTCGCTTCTCCACGTAATGCAAGTGTTAGTGCTACAGCTCTTTCCCCTGCATTCCATCCATTTGCTTTGGCCGCTGCTTCAAACTGTCGGCGGTAATTTTCCCATGGAGTTTTTCCGTCGAATTGAGGCGGCTTCATGGAAAGCTTCCCTATTTCAGAAATGACCTTGACATCTTGTATACCCTCTTGAACTTTATCCAAGTACAAACTTTATTTTGTCCATTTCTGCCTCGATTCCGTCTTTGATTTCTTCGCTGATTATTTCCTTCATCTTGTCCATCTCTGCCTCGACGGTTCCTATTCTTTTTTCTAGACGATTCGCCACACCACAGAGTTCTTTTTTTAGGCCTTCTGTGTTTTCAAGCAGCTTATCTTCCAGGCTTTCTAGAAGCTTCTCTTCCAGATTTCTAGAATTTTCTTGAAGCTTCTCTTCCAGATTTATAGAATTTTCTTGAAGCTTCTCTTCCAGATTTCTAGAATTTTCTTGAAGCTTCTCTTCCAGATTTATAGAATTTTCTTGAAGCTTCTCTTCCAGATTTCTAGAATTTTCTTGAAGCTTCTCTTCCAGATTTCTAGCATTTTCTTCCAAAGTCCTCGAATTTTGTTGCAGTTCTTCTTTCCGGATTTAGTAGTTTCTTCGAGTTTATTCATTACCAACTAATCACCTCCGGACTTCGAATAAAAATGTTTCGGGTCCTCACCTTCTTGTATAAGTCCTTCTGCAAGTCTTTCCTGAGTACTTGCTTTTACCCGTTGTTTCCAGTTCCCTTTCCTCCAATTCCTGTTTCAATTCCGCTACCTTCAAGTCCGCAAGGCGCACTTTTCTTGAACACATTTTGTCTTTGACGAGGTATCAGTCTGTAACACACGAAAAGTTTATCAGTTTGTTAAAATTCACTTCGCGAATTCTTTTCCACGGGCCACCAGTCTATTGTCTGTTTCACGCGAAGAGTGTATCAGTTTATATTCCCACGCACAATTGTCCACTTCGCGAAAACCGGGCCACTGTCTATTTTCTGTTTCACGCGAACAGTGTATCAGTTTATATTCCCACTCACAATTGTCCACTTCGCGAAAACCGGGCCACTGTCTATTTTGGGCGTACAAAAAGGTCTATCAATTTATTTTTCTGACTATCCACTCCACGATCACTTGTTTATTTTCAAAATCTCACTTCCGACACCAATTGTAACGTAAATAAACTCAACTTGGTTTTAATAATTTATTTCACACTTAAATCTACAACTTAATTTATATTACGCCACTGTATAGCTCGATCGTATGGGCTCGTTCAGACTGTCCGTGCCATCTTGAGGGCTACCTATTTATCTCCGTCACAGAATTCCCGATCTTTCGAATTCCGGCAGTTGGCGACCAGCATGTTCCAATCGTTTCCAATATCGACCGTTGCTCTCCACGGCAGAGCGACTGGACTGTTCTCGAACATTTCCGGGGATGACCTCATCGCTGTCGACGGCAACGCGCGAGGCGACAGGTCCGGCCTAGGTTCGTTACAATACAATAAATTCAAATGTATCTGTGAGCTTAAACAATATGTCTAACATGTCATTTAGCATTAAACTCAAACGTTTTCTGACAGAACAAATATTTTATAGTATAGAATAGTTTCTCAACTTTTAAAATGTATTTTGTTTCTCAACTTTTAAAATGTATTTTGTTTCTCAACTTTTAAAATGTGTTTTGTTTTTAATATAAATTTTTTATTTTTTTAATAATTAACTTTAATTTTACTTGTATTTTAACTGTATGTTGATTATCTAAAATGCATACCTATTTACATCCCATTTTTCTGACTAGTCCGATAAAGATGCATCTGTCTTTGATCTTTGTTGATTGAATATTTATGTATTTTTTTGTGATGAATAAATTTATTCTGATTCTGAAGATGGCAGTTCCAGGATGGCGGACGAGTTAATCTTCAGATGGCCTTCTCATTGAAGAACTAGATAGCTCAGAACTTACAGGGAAAAGGCCTTATAATGACGATGCATTAACAAAAATATTTTTTTATACAACTAAATATAAATTTTAAAATTTTAAAAAAATTATTGTTTCATCTGAACACTTGACAAAATAAAATTTCGTTGGAAAAAAAATTTTTCATCGAATTTTGATAATGTTAAGTAGTTTTTTTGGAACCGCCGATTTTATTAAAAACCGAATTATTGTTTACAGAATACTCCATACATTTTTTGCTTCCTGGAGCTCATTTTGCATGTGTAGGTACTCAATAATATCACGCTTAAAAATTGTTTTTAAAAGTTGATTATTTTGTTAATTATAAATTTCTAAATTTAACAAAATATGAGAAATCGAGTAAATATTATTAAAAAAAAATATTTTAAAGTTTTATGTCTGACAAAGGCATTTCACAATCTTTTAAAAAATGAAATTACGCTATTTGTTTATAAAATATTTTGTGTATTTTTCAAAAATTGTTTTTTTGCATTAGGTTGCTAAGTTCATTATGATTGAAAAAATACATATTCTTTCATAAAAAAAATATTTGTTTATAATGGTTTTTTAATTAATTATATTCTGAATAATAAAAAACTTTTTGTTTTAACAATTGGAAATTTCTTTTAAGAAAAAATACTTTTTTTGAAATTATAATAAACACTCAGCAACCTAATGCAAAAAAAAATTTTTGTAATATATTCAACTCATCCATTTGTTTATAAATATTTATAAACAAATAGCTTAATTTTATTTGTTATAATGTTGTAAAATGCCTTTTACAGACATAAAACTGATATTATATAAAATAACAATTAACATTTTTTTTTAAATATTCACTCGATTTCTCAGATTTTGTTAACTTTAGAAATTTATAATTAACAAAATAATCAACTTTCAAACAAATTTATAGAGTGATATTATTTTGTATGTACGTGTAGAATGTTGAAAGGGAAACAAATCAACTTTTAAAATGTTCTCCAGGAAGCAAAAAAAATATGGAGTCATTCTGTAAACAATTATTCGGTTTTTAATAAAATCGGCGGTTCCAAAAAACCTACTTAATTAACAATAGCCTCACATTATCAAAATTCAATGAAAAATGTTTTTTCAACGAAATTACATTCTTTCAAGTGCACAGATGATAGTATAATTTTTTGGAATATTCAAATCCATATATAATAGTATAAAAAAAAATATGTACATTGCTCTTTCGAGAGGTGCTGTACACCTGCCGTAACGCCCGTGCGGAGCCCTATTTTCAATGTTGAATTAAAATTATAAATAATTGACCTAGAGTTCCAGGAGGGACTTTTCCATGGGAAATTTCCTCCTCATCAAAAATCTGTTTTTTATTTTATTTGTCATCAATATTTTTTGAGCTATTGACAAAGGCCGTTTTAATTTTTTTGTTTTTTGTTAAAAAAAATAGGCAAATATTTGTCAGCGGCTCTGTCCAAAGCAGATTTTGTAGATTTACAAAAACGATCATTTGAAGAACACAAGTTGAAATTAATACACATGAAAGAAAAACACCAACTTTCCTTGGAACTACAAAGGGAGGAGTAGAATCTAGAGAAAACCCATATGATTGAGATATATAAACAAACATTATCTTTGAAACATAACTCATCAACCATCAATAAATCAACATTTGCTTGAGATTCCTGAGAACAGATCATGTAGTTTTTCATTTTGCATTTGTGATGATTTAATTTTAGGTTTTTATGTCAAACGTTTTTGGTATGAAAAATCAAGATTTGATTTTTATTTGGAAGTTTATTTTTTGTTACGATTTTGCCTTTGTAGTGAGGGTGATTTTTTGTATTTCTGTTAGTTGCGGACGATTTCTTTAGGCAAGCGAAATCTATTCAAAAATTATTCTTCTGTCCATTCTTCCCAATGGTTTCTAGGTACCGTAATTTCAGGTGACTTTGGCTTACTTGAATTCAAAGAATATCTACGATTAATTTGTAAAAATAAATTGGTATTATATACCAAAATATTGATCTTTGACAACTCTTTCAAATTGAGACTGGAATAGAAAATCCATAAAAATAATAACTATCTGAACAAAAATGCAAATTTTCAATTTCAGATTTTTTCTTTTAAGTTAGGGTCCTTTGAGAATATCTATCAGATGTAGTCAATGTCCAGCGTGGCTTTAGCCGGGGAAGTAGTTGTTTTCTGTTAGACATTCACAAAAAATTACTTAATTTTTATCGTGGATTTTTCAATTAACAGAAAAATATTTCTATTCAATATTTAATTGAGAATGTTTCCCTTTTTAGCTATTAATGTGATTAAGACTTTGTATGTGGATATATAAAAAAACATGGTGTGCAAAGTCACCCGCATGTTGAGGGCTGGCTTTGACCCATGGCTTAAATTTTGGGTGATTTGAAAGTAATCCGACGGATAAAATAAGCAAAATAAATTTGCCCATAAAAACGTTATTTCATTTTTAATCATCATAAATGAGTAAAAAACATTGCTAGTTGCAGACAAATTTTATGCAAGTTGAATTTGGTTGCAAATGCCTCCTAAATCGAATACAGTGTTGCAGGTATATATACAACAGAATCACGAAAAATCAATCCGATAAAAAAAACAGGCTTACATTTTTTATAATTAATAATGTCTATTTCTGAAAATGAGCCAAAGTCCCCCAGCTGGGTTAAAGTCACCCGAAATTACGGTACATTGTCTAAATACAGATATAAATATAGATATCTTTCTTCTTGGGGCAATAATATCAAAAATTTCAAAAAAATCGTCTGTTATATCTACGAACATCTTTGCAGTCGGGTATAAAACAAAAATATTCAACACAATAATAATTTTCAGAATAGTCAATGTCTATTGAAATGTCAAACAATCAAATAGGTTAGAATCGGCAAATTATCTCCTTAAACCCCCGAATTCATGAGATTAACATGAACCATGGTTAAACTAGGTTTATCTCATAAACCCGTATTGAACAACTGAAACAAAATTGGTAATCCTGGTTTAAGCCAAATCACTTGTTCATCCTCGATTGAACAACCGGGCCTTAGACAGACTAATGATTTTCAGATACTGACATTCTTGAAACCAAATGAACCGGACAAGGAACTAGTTGAAACTGCTACTCTAAATTTACTACACTTCACTAAACATGTCATTGTGCCAAACATAGCAAACATTGTACTTATCGAGGAATTCATCCTAAAAACCAAACATACATACAAATTGTTATCTCCCAACCTTTTCGATTTGACTACAAAAGAATAAATGACGAGATTTGTAAAAATAACTTATTCTTTATGAAAAAAATATTTACAAAAAATCTGAATCTGTCCCACTTCTTTGAATGTAATTCCATATTGAGAACATCGAACTACCATAGAAACGGTTATAATCTCAATAATACATTAATATGGTGCCTGGCGAAAGCCCTCCTACATCACATTCAAACAAATATTTTGGATGCAACAAAGAAAGCAATCGAACGGGAGACTAGAAATCTAGTGGATAAAAGTACAACTGATGCTATCTTTTCATTTCTGGAAAAAGTTTATTTGAGCCTAAATGAGGGTGAGGTAGTTGCAGCAGTATTCTGTGACTTCTCTCTAAAGCATTCGATCGCATAGATTACAGAATATTGCTCAATAAACTTCATCATTATGGATTCAGGGGGGTTGCCTTAGAATGGGTCGAATCTTATCTCACTGGCAGAAAACAAAGGGTTAACATTTCCAGTCAATGCTGGGCTACTCTGACATCAGAGCCGGAGTACCTCAAGGCTCAGTGCTAGGACCCATTTTGTTCTTACTTTACCTCAATGACTTGTCATGTTTACCTATCTCAGGTAAATTCACATTATTTGCTGACGACACCACCCTTATATGGCATGGCAAAAATGTGGATAGCTTAAGAACAATCATAGCCCAGGAGCTACAGGAGGTCATAACTTGGTGTAATTCGAACCATATCTGCTTCAATATA
Source organism: Gonioctena quinquepunctata (assembly GCA_018342105.1). Taxonomy (NCBI): domain Eukaryota; kingdom Metazoa; phylum Arthropoda; class Insecta; order Coleoptera; family Chrysomelidae; genus Gonioctena; species Gonioctena quinquepunctata. Next base: position 2,236 of record JAFIRS010003256.1, on the reverse strand, counting down.
GATAAAACTAACATCTTAACCGTCAGATTCCAATTGAACAGTATCAGTCTGAACACACATAAAGTGGAAAATAAATCTTGTTTAAAGTTTCTGGGTATACACATCGATAATAAACTTAAATTCGAAGACCACTTATGTCAGTAAAAAAAAGATTAGCATCAGGCTGTTACGCAATTCAGATCAGAATCAGAAATGCTTATTGTCATATAATATCAATTATGTTGACAATGCTTGCCTAAATCTAAGATACATAAAAATAGGATAAAATTTAATGCAGTAAATACGTAATGTTAAAGCTATATATAAAAGATCACAGTACACTTTGTCACAAAGCATAAAAACAATTCAGACAACACATTAAAATAGTTTATAATATAAAATAATGTTTTCAGTATATTTAGGAGTGAGCTGTGAGGTTGTTCGTGAAGTATTCATTCAAATTATAATATACTTTTTGGAGCAGCAGTTTTTTCACTTCTTTTCGAAATATATTTTCTCCTTCCAATTTTCTTATAGTAGGTGGAAGATGGTTGAATAGTTTTTTTCAATTATAGATAATTGAATTCTTAATTAGTGTTGTTGAGGGGATAGGAAGACTGATGTTAGTAGTAAGGCGGGTTGCATAGACTGACTGAGACATAATGTTATTTAAGTGAATTTTACGGATCAAACAGGCCGTTTCCAAGATGAATAGGCATGCCAGAGGCAGAATTCCTTGTGTTTTGAAAAGAGCTCTACAGGAATCTCTGACTCCAGCTTGACAAATATATCTGAGAGCTCTCTTTTGGAGAGTGAAGACAGGTTTAATAATATTTTGGGAGCCTGTACCCCAGTAACATATACCATAACGTAAGTGGGATTCACATAGTGCAAAATAGGCGTTTCTAGCTGAATTGAGGTCGAGAGAACTAGATATGGTTCTAATGGCATAGCAGTTTGATGATAACTTTTTGCACAAATAATTGAAGTGGCGAATACGATGTAATACGCAAAATATTTTGCCGGCAACATTTCACCTCAAAACGGCCCTACGAAAGTGGGAAAAAATTAAGGGAACACCAACTTTGAAAAATCCTATAGACGTAACCTTGAAATTTTTCTCGAGATTTTTGGGACAGAATGATTTTTGGAGAGGCAATTATTAAGACCAAAAATTTTGCCGGCAAGATTTCCCTCATACGGCCCTTCCAAAATGCGACAAAATTGACAAAACAACAATTTTGAAAAATCATACAAAGCTAACCGCGGGGTTTTTCGCAATTTTTTTAAGCTGGAATGATTCATGGAGAAGTGGCGAATACGAAGTAATACGCAAAATATTTTGCCGGGCAACAGTTCGCCTCAAGACGGCCCTTCGAAAGTGGGAAAAAATTAAGGGAACACCAACTTTGAAAAATCCTATAGATGTAACCTCAAGATTTTTCTCGAGCTTTTTAGGCCAGAATGATTTTTGGAAAGGCAATTATTAAGCCTGATATAAAAATATTTTGCCGGGCAAGATTTTGCCTCAAAACGGCCCTTCGAAAATGGGAAAAAAGTAAGGGAACACCAATTTTGAAAAATCCTATAGACGTAACCTTGAAATTTTTACCGAGACTTTTGGGCCAGAATGATTTTTGGAGAGGCAATTATCAAGACCTGGTATAAAAAATATTTTGCCGGGCAAGATTTTGCCTCATACGACCCTTCCAAAATGCGACAAAGTTGACAAAACAACAATTTTGAAAAATCATACAAAGCTAACCGCGGGGTTTTTCGCAATTTTTTTAAGCTGGAATGATTCTTGGAGAAGTGGCGAATACGATGTAATACGCAAAATATTTTGCCGGGCAACATTTCGCCTCAAGACGGCCCTTCGAAAGTGTGAAAAATTAAGAGAACACCAACTTTGAAAAATCCTATAGACGTAACCTCAAGATTTTTCTCGAGATTTTTAGGCCAGAATGATTTTTGGAGAGGCAATTATTAAGACCTGATATATAAAATATTTTGCCGGGCAAGATTTCGCCTCAAAACAGCCCTTCGAAAATGGGAAAAAAGTAAGGAAACACCAACTTTGAAAAATCCTATAGACGTAACCTTGAAATTTTTCTCGAGATTTTTAGGCCAGAATGATTTTTGGGGAGGCAATTATTAAGACATGATATACAAAATATTTTGCCGGGCAAGATTTCGCCTCAAAACAGCCCTTCGAAAATGGGAAAAAAGTAAGGAAACACCAACTTTGAAAAATCCT
>JAFIRS010003255.1:0-146431 GCA_018342105.1 Gonioctena quinquepunctata | reverse complement strand
TGAATTATGAGTTAGATACGGCTCTTAATGATGTGGGCGGGCGTGCCCGGGATTGTTTTTTATGGCTTTGTTTGTGTTATTTACTTTGGACGGGTGTTAGAATTAGGGAATCGTTTTCGGTAGTAAAATAAAACTGATTGTCTTATCTATCAGTGACGTTGAATAGTGGATGAATACCCAGTGGCAAGTTTGAATTCTTTTGTTTAAAGGATTGATCATAACAACAAATAAGGTCAGAAAAGTATTGAAAAATTGGAAAAAATAATACGAAAAGCATTTAGAAAGTAATATCAGTACAGAGAGTTTGACGAGTGGAAAATCAAAACATATATCGTTTATACAAGGCTGATCTCAGAAAGTATTCGGAAAGGAAAGTGAAAATTTTTTTTATTCAATGGGGATTTTTATTAAAATTGTTAAATCATGGAAACTCCGACAACAGTGCCGTGGACTGGTAGGATTACCTATGAACCTACCATTACTATCAGTATGGATAATTTACCTTCTTTTAATGGTTCTACAGATATCAAAGATTTCATTCGTGAAATTGAGTATTTGGCAGCTGTAGCAAGATGGACAGACAGTCAAATAAGTTCCATAGTTAGATTGAAATTGACAGGAATCGCCAGATTATTTATAGATACAGATGATAAATTAAAAAATACAATAAATTGGCCAGAATTTAAAAAGGAATTATTGCAGCAGTTTAGCAGATTGAAATTACCTGGGGAAGAAGAAAAGAATTTTTGAATTGTTATCAGAAAAATAGTGAATCAGTTAGAAATTTTTCCATAAGATTGAGAGCATCCGCAGCAAAATTACGAAAATTTACAGGAATTAATAGGGTTGATGATGTATTAAAGCAAAAATTTGAACAAGATACGCTTGTGCAATTTTGTATGGGATTGCTAGATCCTGTAAGGAAAAAAGTTTTATCTGCCAGTCCTGTCAGTCTAAAAGACGCCATCAAATTAGCAGAGAAAGAAGAATTAATTGAGACACTAACAGCTCAAACTAATATGAATTTTAGAAATTTCAATACGAATAAAATAGTGTGTACACATTGCAATCGTAAGGGTCATGAAGAATCACATTGTAAGAAGAAAAATTGTGTATGTTATCATTGCGAAGAATTTGGTCACCTCTCATATAGATGTCCAAATAGAAATAGCTTTCGAAATGAGATATTAAGTGAATCAGGACCATGGTTTTCCGACTATGCTAAGGGAAACAGATTTAGAAAATTTGGAAAAATAAAGAAACCAAGAAAAAGGTTTTCTAACTATTCAATGGAAAATAGATTTCGAACTCAGGGAAGAATGAACGAACAAGGACGTAGATTTATCAATCAATCAAATAGAAACCGATATCAGAATTTTGGGAGAGTAATTGACAGAAGACAAACAGGAAATAGTTACGCGAATGGAAATAGTCCGAGAAAGTATGGAAAAATGTCCGGATATAACAGGAATTTAAATAGAAAGAAGCAAGAAAAGAATGTACTAACCTACGGTGAAGAATTGTATAAGGAATTCCCACATGTATATCAAATAGAAAAAGAAAACGAACATGGTAATTGGCTAAAAGTTTGGATGAAATGGGAAAAAGGGTTGAAGACATGACCAAAATGATAAAACAGTGGATTGAATTAACTTTTGACGAAAAGCTAAATTTCTCGAGGGAGTGCACGCCCAAAACGAATTGCCGAGTAATCGAAAATGGATTTTCACGCCATGAAATGAGTCCAGCCGGCTCGAATCAAATGGAAATGTCCGAAGATAGTAAAGTGTTTGAGACACTAGGTTTCGAGGAAGCCGATTCAACGGAAAAGTATGGAAAATCGCCTAGGAAGGAAGATAACACAGGTTATCGATTGAACAAGCCAAATATGATTGATGATTTGACTGTGACATCATTCATTAAACTAGAGAAAAATCGTGAAGATAGAAAATTGCCAAAAGTGGAAATTGAAAAATCCATGAAAATCAGCAAAGGTATTAACAAAACCGAAACGCCCTGTACACTAGGAAGGATAGTCAAGCGAGACAGCCGGAAAAGTTCAAAGGACAGTCGTAGTGAAAGAGCCAGCTCATTCAAGAATGACACTTTTTCAACCAGAACAATGGGAAAAACCCATGATCTGAGAACGACCATCATGAATAGTACGCCACTCGAAAGTGACAGTCTAAAAGTAGAAATTTATTCGTCAAAGAACGAACATTTCTTGCCTAACGAAACAGAGAGATGGAACGGAAAATTGCCAATGCAGTACCACAGCGGGAATGAAGGAAATTATGTTCGGAAAATGGAAAAAGATATACGGATAGGTATGAAAGTTTTTGATAATGAAAATATTCAGGAAGGTAGCAAACCATATACAGGAAGTATCGGAATTGCCGAAGCTAACGCATCAAGGAATTTAGGGAAGAAGATCGTTGTAGCCCATAGGAAATCGTTGAAAGACAGTCTAAAAGGTAGATATGAATCACCCAAGAGAGATATTCTACCCTCCAGGACGTTGGAAAATGCCAAGAACCTCGGAATGATAGTCGCCAAAGAAAGTACTTTCGCAGTAGACGAAAATCAAAAGGCTGAATTTTATTCGTCCAAGGACAAGAATTTGCCGCCCAGATTATTGAATATATGCATAGTTAAAGCAAGGAGTAACATGAATTCGGAAAAATTTAAAATTAAAGAAAATAGCCAATAATGAATTTTCAACATCGAAAAAACGTATTATGGTACGAGATTTGAAAGAAAATACCGAAGAAAATAAGGAAGTAGTTAAATATATAAAAATCATCATAACCGTAGCCAAGTCAAAAGGAAAAATCGAATTTTAAGAAGTCATCGTTTTTAAATTCAGAAATCCCACAATTTGAAAACAGGATTGTACACATGAATCGACTGAAAGTTAATCAGAGAGAAGAAAAATCTCCGCAACTAGAAAATAGGCAGGAAATTATTTTAGAGAATAAAAGGATGAGTAACGTTAAACCCAGAGCGTCCTGTATATAGGAAAGGATTATTTCCACCTAGGGGTGGCAATCCAACTCTTAACAATACGGTAGTATGCCACGGAAAAGCGATCAAACTTTTTCAAGAGAATAATTTGTTGAAAGATATCAAAAGGAATGAAAGTGGTATACAAGAGAGAAGAATTCCGCCAATTCATGAAATCAGAAATATAAGTAGAAATTTTCCACTGAGTGTAGGGAACATAGAGAGAATAGTTAGAATATGAGAAGGAGAAAGGATTAGAAGAATAGAACTTCAGGACGAAAGAACAATTGCAAGCAGGAACTCAAGAGGAAATAAAGGAAAAACCGATGAGAAAGATCAAGAAAAAGACCCCTAGAAAACCTAAAAACACTAGAAGATAGAAATCAACTTGAATCAACAGAATATGAAGGAGAAAGTATTCCGGAGATAGATCATAGTTATCAGACTAGAACACGTGGTACAGTAAAAGAGTTTCCATGGATTTATTCCAAAGCAAAAAGTCAAAATAAGTAATTTTCAAAAGTTCAAAAATAATGCACTTATGAAGTAATAATATTGTCAATATTTTAAACCTAGTTGAGATCAAATAGTATAGTAAGCCATTATAGATAAATAATTGGAAATCATGAAATCTTGCCAAGTATACATAAGCACGTATCGAAATTGTAGTCAAAGAAATTGAAACACCCTGTAAATTATTGCGAAATAAATATTGATGGGACTTTCTACCTGAACCATAACGTACCGCGTACCATTGGAAATATCGTCAAGTGACGGAATGGGACAAAAAAATTATCTAGTGTCGGTTATTCTACATGAAAATCGGACTTTTGAGTAAAGCATAGACAGTAAGAGAAAATTGTGTGTATTTCCTGAAAATTCGGAAGGACTTTATAGACATTAATGAAGTATTAATATAAACGGTTATAATTCTCTACCGAGAAGAGATTTTAGCATGTAATTAAAAGTGTTACCTTGATAATGACTAAGTGAAATAACATTAATTAAAAGTAAAAATGTGCGAAAAATATCGGTGATAATAAAGAACATTTTAAAATTATCGTTAACAATTACGGATAATATAATATGTTTTTTGAACTATATCTGAGTTCAAATTAATGATTATCAGCTTCTCACCAAATAGTTATTTACTGAGCATCGTACCGCAATGGAGAGTATGAACTTTTAATCCAAGTAAGTTCACAATACCCAAGGATGGATGGATATTCAAGCCCATAGTCAGAGTGCAGAGTTGAGGGACCCCCCAGGAAGCCTCATCGTAAGTGTGCAAGGGTGCACAAATTATCCAACTAAATAGAAGGTTGAACCATCACTTTAACACGGAAGAACCTTAGAAACTACCACTCACTGGAACTTTTAAACAAATGTCAGGTGACATTTTGCATCTAGAGAGAAGTCGATAATTACCGTCAAACACGTCCTCTACACGAAGGGTGGCTCGAAAACTAACGACAAGGCCGTTTACTTCACTGCAGACTGAGTGGAACTAAGTCATATGGTTCACAGATGTTGTTTACCACATCCCTAGTCGAAGAGCAGACATAAGGTCGTTGGAGAATTTCAACCTGATTTCGCCAGACCACAGCCAGTCTCTATCACAGCAGGTGATGACAGGTCATATCTACAGCGTGGCGTTCCAATTCGAAGCCAGCACCGTCTCAGAAGACACTGACTTGAAAGGATCTTTATTGAGAATTATATAAAGATTTGCATGTTAAAATTAGTATGTTAGAATAGTAATTATATAAGTAGGGATATTGTTGACCATGTATGTAATATTAGGTGCATGATTGAATAAGGTAAAAGTCATATGTTATCATAGGTATTATCAGTAAGAATTTATTTAGTTTGCTCATGGTATGCTAAAACAATTGTCAGAGCCATAACCAAGTTGAGATCCAATACCACTCATCTACCCAAGATATTAGGGTCATGAAAAAGGTATCAATTAGAATTAATACCTTTTAAATGGGGAAAAGGAGGTGTGTTGCGAGCACTCCTTATCAAGTATTTTAAATATAGCCATATGTAAACTGAAACTGAAGAATGCCAATATAATAAATCAATTTTCGTTCGATTTCAAAGGCGGACACTTCCCCCTATCATTTGTGTCGGCACCTCAATCGAAATTCCAACCATATTTTCAGACATTCATAATTAATAGTACGCCGGGGCAGATGAATGACCCGCGGTCTTTTTGAAGCGATAATAGGCTTGGTGATATATCATGGCGGCGTGTCAACTCAAACGGGGTACTCACCGACTCATTAATTATAATTTTATTAGGGCGGCATCGTTTGAATACCCACACTATATATATAAGATTCTCCCTACTAGAACCCTCTCTACTCTCTCCTCTCTTCATTCAGAATCCAGTCGTCGATCTAGTCAGTCAGTACATAGCAAGTTCAGCTTCATTATGAAGCAAATAAAAGTAAAGTTTAATTTCAATTAGCGAAGATGAAGTCTCATCTTCCTACGCGAAATAAGCGTAGACTCCGTAGAGTTTATCTGAAGTAGCAAATTAATCAACCATATGCAGAATCATTGTGAAAGTGTAACTCATCAGAAATCATCTCAGTAATAACTAAATGAATGGAATTAATATTTATCAAGAAGCTAAATAATCATATTCCTTATTTGGAAATAAAACTGAATAATTAAGTTTTAATTAAACTATTGTGTATTACTTCAGTGGACGGTAAGAAATCAAACTGTTTATTTGGCAAGGTATATATGTATAGTGTTATAAGAAAATATTCCATTATTGATTTCATAGTAGAAGAAATTATTGATTCAACAAAAGTAAAATTATTATCAATTGTTTAAAATAACTGAAGAACAGTTATTTTAATTGTCAGCTCATATTGTTTCTCATTTTAAATTATAGTTTATTCAATCTCATTTTGACTTTCTATACATTTTCTCAGTAAATTATACCAGGTGTATCAATAGTTGTTTTTATATTTTAGAAAATACATATATATATATATATATATATTATTACAAGTCTTAATTGTATTATTCTTTCGAAACGATTTGAGATTGGTCTTTGTACTGTCAAATTAAGTTCCCTCGCTTCATTACATTCTGGGAGAAACAAGATCTCAAGCCGCTCTGGGAAATTGTTCCGTTATTGGTCAATAGACAGATAACACTCAGTATGTTATAACAAAAGGTGGACAGGTGTGGTCTTTCAATAAGAACACCCTGTACGTCTTACATCAATATTGTAATATGTGAACTGTAATGAAATACTGAGAATGATATTTTGGTAATGAAAACAATGTTAGACTATAAGTATTTCTTGGGGATACTGACAATTATTGAAATATTTTTGATATATTGTAGATATTTTGATAAAGAAAATAATATTTTAAGTATGGAGTGGATATTTTTGGAATAAAAGTAATATTTAAAGTACGAACTGGTATTTGTTGATACTGAATTACTGACAGTGATATTGAAATAATTCAAATATATTTATCTGATGTCATGTCATAATGACAACGTTATGTCACTCAATTTTGATGACATAAGGAAGCTCATTATGGTACTTAGTCCCATAATGAATTCATTATGGTACCAAGTACCATAATAAAATTACGCTATTTCATATACACTCCGTGATTTTTCCGGCAAAAAGGAGTCCACGATATTTCGCGTCATTTCTTCCAAATCAGAAGGCAAACACCAGTTTCAGAATCACTCATCATTATTCAAATTATATTCAATTCTACGTGACAATTGTGTTGGACAGCAGATAAATAAATATTGCCGTTACAACCTGACGTTGTCAAGGAAATGGTAAAGCACAGCTCACTAACCTACTAATATTTGAAACTACACATATACTTACTCCTTCAAAAATAGTTGTCATTGTGACATGTCAAAAATGCAGTTTTTAATTTTTCGAAAATGTATTAATATAAATGCCATCACATAACATTTTGTATGTAATACGAATCATAAACAATCATTATGGCACACGTCGTGTTATCGGACTCGGCTACGCCTCGCTCAATAACATTCACGACTTGTACCATAATGATCGTCTTTATAATCCTTATTACATAAATAACTATTATGATATTTTGATACTGAAAGTCGTATTGAAATATTTAATTTTCTGTATGTACACCTATTTAAAGAGTTGTTTCCCCCTCGTATTTTACTTGACGACGGGCGACAGCGACAGTCGGCTACAAATATGGGCTGCAGCGAATTCATTTTCGGGAATAGATCTGTACATAATCGACATGAAATGTTGCTTGGGAAATTGCGCAGTTCTTGATGAGAAAATAATTTCAGTTAGATGATCTATGAGTAACTTTCAGCGTGTTGAAAAAATAAGAATTTATTGAAAATTCATTGTCAGCAAAAATAATACTCATTTTCGGAAAATGATATGTTTTTTTGAATTTTTTATTTCTTTTTTCACAGTATGTGAATATGCCTTCCGAACAATGAAAGAATATTCTGAATAACTCTATTTCACTAGGAGTGATAGCGCCTTCATTTAGATTTTTGGAGTTTTCCGATTTTTTTCGATTTTTCCATGTTACTTTTGTCACGACCACGCTGGCGTGTCGTAGATTTAATATCCCACGTGTGAAATAACATAAGAAATCGACCTGCACAGGTCCCATTTTGATATACCTGAAAAATGGGCCATTGAAAATTAATCCATCGCTCCCACCGGACTATGGTATACGAAAGCCCTTGAAAAACTGTTTCCAGAGCATTCAAAATTATTTCTCCAACTGACATCTGTCGAAAATTGAAAAATGTCAAAATGTTCAAAACTTTCCCATTCAATTGTTCAAAATCTATCCCATGGATTTGAACTAAATTTGGCAGAGAGCAACATAACAAAAGAGTCATTTCAGTTCTGTAGGTGGAGCTTTCCACCGTTTCCCAGTCTGGCTCTACAAATATTTATTTTTTTTCCTGCGCCTTACCATCCAAAACGGCCGCACACCCGGGCTTTGACTAGGACAACCCGCGTAGGACCGTTCGATTGACTAGGGTCAAATATTCCATTTCGTCAATTGAACGGTGAGTTGATCGATCAAATTGACTCCGTACAGCCCTAAAAATGTGTTATCAATATTTTATTTCAGAATAGAATAGAATAGAATTTTTATTGATCTTACATACACCGTAGTGTTTTGAGTCAGTATGTATACATAACAAAACAATATTAAAATTAAATTGAATTGAATTTAAGTATATAATTTGAAAACCTAGGATGATTTACATATATAGTTATACAGCGTAATGAAATGTCAAACTTGAATCCTGATATAATAATAATATAATAATAATTTTATTCTCCGGAAGGACAATACAAGTATTGTATAGGAGTAGTCGTTCATCTAAAGTAAAAGTAAACAGTACATGATAACATTCAGTTAATTGTAACATTGTAACATGTATATAACAGACAAAACACAGTAGATTTACAAGTACTTATTATAGTGCCTGAGTAGTCACTCATCTAAAGTAAAAATAAACAGTTAATAGTAAATAATATATGATAACATTCAGTTAATTGTGTAACATGTATATAACGGACAAATCACAGTGGATTTAAAATACTTATTATGGTGCCTGATCGACTTTATAATAAATCTTTCAATTAAAAATTGTTTAAACATTTTTTTGAATTTTTTTTACTATTTTTAATGGTTAATTTATTAAATAATAAAGGACCTAGTGAATTGGGATAGTTTATAGATATTTGAATCCTAGAAAGGGGTATATTCAGCTGACTTTTTAGTCTTGTGTCATGTTTATGAATGCTAGATCTGGTTGAAAAGCTGTTATAGTGACTGAATACATAAACACAAACTTCAAAGATAAAGAGTGATGGTAGCGTCAAAATTTTACATGTTTTGAATACATCAACACAACTCTGTCGAGGAGGTGAGCTAAACATTACTCGGAGTATTCTCTTTTGCGCAACAAATACATCATTTGCTCCCGAAGACCTTCCCCAAAGGCAGATACCATATCGAAGTCTGGAGTCTACTTGAGCGTAGTAGAGCATCAACAACTGATCATTAGACAGAACTGTTCTCAAACTACGTAATTGGTAGGAAACAGAATTCAATTTATTGATTGAAATTCTACAGTGTTCTCCCCAGGATATATGTTCGTATATATATATAAACCAAGAAATCGAGCGGTCTCATCTACTGACTGTAAGTCACCAAAATCAATGTCACTAACTTCTTTTTGTCTATTATGGAAGTGAATACATTTTGTTTCATTTGTATTCAAATGAAGTGAGTTAGCTCTGAACCACTGGTCCATATCAAAGGAAATTTTATTACATTTCTGACGTATACATGATTCATCCCTACCTGATACAATAACTTATGTGTCATCAGCGTAAACAATAATTGAGCCATTACAAATCTTCACAATATCGTTAATATAGAGTAAAAATAAGGTTGGTCCCAGGACCGAACCCTGAGGAACTCCTACTTCAGAATAATCACTACACGATGACAGATAGTGACATGGTTACTACGTTTACTCAAAAAACTTTTTATCCATTCATGAGTGACACCACGGATTCCGTTTACAGTTTACCCAATGAAATACCATGACTAATGCAATCGAACGCCCTGCTGAGGTCACAAAATACCCCAACAGGGCACTCGCCCACATCAATGCATTTAATAACTTTAAGAACATATGAGTGAATTGCAGTTGTGGACGATTTATTTTGCACAAAACCATGTTGATCTTCCGTTATGATATTAAAATCATCGAGAAAAGATAACAATATGTCGTAGTAAGTATTGGCTAGGAGATGTTTTTTAAGATCAGTTTAAATTTGATCAAATTCATATTGTTCAGTTGTGTTGGCAATCAGTTGTGAAGATTTATTCCCAAATTTGTTTTCCTAGTTGATTCAAGTCTTTGTTTCGGTATTCGTATATCGTTTCTATAGCGAGTGTTATAGAGTGATTTTCTCCGTTTGTTGGATGATTGGAGTCATTTTCCTTTATGTTTAGGAGATTACAGAATATGTTTGCAGATGGCAGTGTTATTATGTTAAGTTTTATGAACCATGGTTCACATGAGTCGTTGCTCTGTATGCCCAAGATTGCTCTAATTGCTCTATTTTGCATGGTGAACATATTTTGCATTTGTGTGGACATTCCCCATATTATCAGTCCATATGTCATTGTACTATGGAAATTTCCGGTTTTTTGTATCAAGCCATATTCCCAATGATTTTACGGCTTCTATTTGGTTTTGTTTGATTTCAAAGTTAAACGTTTTCGTTTTATTTTCATTTAGACATGGCTTATTTGCAGTGAACCAATCTGATGTGTCTTTTACAATTCACAAGAGATGTCACATCAGTACATGTGTTAAAGCGTTCAGCAAAAGTTGTGTCATCCGCGAATGAGCAGGTGAAAAGTGGTGAGCTGTTTGGAAGGTCATTCATATATATATATATATATATATATATATATATATATATATATATATAATATATAGACACTTCCTTGTGGTACACCATTGATAGCTGGGAGCGTCTTGCTCAGACTGTCCCTGAAGAATACACTCTGTGTTCTGTCCGATAGATATGATGATAGTAGTGTTTGTGTTTTGCCTCTTAGTCCATAGTGATCCAGTTCATTCAATAGAATATCCTTGGAAACACAGTCGAAGGCTTTACTGGGATCTAAGAAGATTCCTATTGTGGACTGTCTTGAAAACCCTCGTGAATGTAGGAGACTAGTTTGAGCAATGCTTCTGGAGTGCTTTTGTTTTTCCTAAATAACCCCATTCTCCCGAGGCCCGTGCCGGTCAAATTTTGGGGTGTTCCACCACTGATTTTTTTCATTCCGTGGAGCACAGGCATGTTATAAAAATAAAGAAAAATATTTTGCTTTATTCTCCAATAAGAAAACAAGATGTAGAAGAGAAGTTTATGAATAAAAAAAAAGTTCAGCCTAATTTTCTATCAATAATTACATTTGTATTATTGTAACTGTCAAATCATAAAATACATATGTACTTGTTGTCAATCGAAGGATATTTCCACTTATTAATTTCCCAGTGAATGCTGGTTGGTAATAACAATTTACGAAAAATGTTACTGTTGTCATGGTGATATTGTCAAATTGAAACATCTGATTGGTATAAACATGTGGTATAAAATTTTCAAATGAAGTTCTCTCGAAGAAAGTAACAAGCATTTGTATTTCATGATGTTTTTGTGAATTCTTGCTTTCATCTCAGGGAATTATCTTCGCTACCGTCAATCACTCTTGTCTATAATGACTAAATAAGAACATATATCTAGGATGCGATTAAGAAGGCCAACTCAGATTCCGCTCTTTCGATACCTGAATGGTCGTTCTTTTATCAGAGTTAATTTGCCGTGAATAATTATCGAAGAAATTTCACCTTCACTTGAGTTATTTGATAATATCGAACTTGTCGTATTTGGTTTCATTTTTCGTCTGAAGATTTCTCCGGCATGTTCATTCACGAATAACTTAGATATTTTTGTGCCGGTGATATGTAGAACTTGCAATAGAAAGTGATGTATAATTCAATCTACTCTGAAGGAATCTGAAATAGATCTGAGCATGATACGAATACAGATTGGACGTAGCATCCGGTAGATTTATTTTTCTCGTGAACGGAAATCTGATTCTTGGAGTCGTAACATTCCTGAAGTTTCTCCATGTTTTGGTGGTGATTGATCATCAAAACGGTTATACGAAAATCAACACGTCATGAACTTATGTTCTGAAAATAATGCGATGCGAAGAAATCGACGATGAAAATGAAATGAGAAGGAATCTTTATGACTGGCAATCAGAGCTGTGCCGAGCACTGACGAAAAGTACTTCGAACAATAAGCACAAAGCAATCTGAATAAAATAATTATTAAAAAACCTTTTCAAAGACAAGCTTTTATTCAAATGCACTAAATAGAAAAAAATAATTGCTTTGGATGTGTAACGTAGGTTATTCCATGAATTATAGATTCAAAAGCTTGTCGCGCAAAATTTTCAGTTCGAATACAAAAGCGACACCTACGTCACACATCCAAAGAAATTATTCTTTCCTTTTCAGTGTGTTTGATAAAAAGCTTGTTTTCAAAAAGGTTTTTTATTAATTATTTCATGTTGAGCTGTTTAGTTCTTGGGTACGCCTTAATCTATGCATGTTTGTTAAAGCATCGTTATTATGAGGCCTTTTTCCTATAAGTTCTGAGCTATCCATTACTCCAATGAGGAGACCATCTAAAGATCAACTCATCTGCCACCTTGGAGTTGCCATCTTCAATCTATGAATATCAACTTAAAATCAATAATCTTCGACAAAATTCATAATCTCCGACCCCAAAACCCATTATAATTTTGAATAGAATCGGGCAATAATTACAAAACTCGTCAGTCATCTTGAATTCAAGAATTTCAATGAGAAATGCATTATCTCCGATCCCTAAAATCCGCATATATCAATTTTGAATAGAATCGGATCATAAACACATAGATCATCGGCCATTTTCGAGCCGCCATTTTCATTTCATGATCATTGAAAAAAAAATTAATAATCTTTGACCCTGAAAACCCCCGCATACCATTTTAAGGCCAAAACCTAAATCCCGTCCGCCATCTTGGAGCGCCATTTTACTAAAATCCACAACAATTTTAATAACAATAAATCCTCCGCCATTTTGGAACCGCCATCTTGAATTTATGAATTTTTTAAAAAAATTCAAAATCTCCAACCCCGAAAACCCCCATATGAACCTGAAGTAAATTCGAGTGAACTGTTGCCCCCAACTTATGAGGTTTATAGAAAATATCGTAAGTCAAACCGGTTAAATCTAGCAACTGGACTATAAAGTCAGAGGCCATCAACACTCCACAAATTGATGAAGATTTCCCAGGAATCGATCTCCTAGTCTGTAAATGCTATTCATCTCATTGTGTTTTCTATGCTGTAGTTATATACCTTCCCCCATCTCTGTCATCTGACGAATTTAATGAATTTTTTAGAATTATTGGAAAGATATGAAGTATTGCATTCTGGAAGGGTATTTATCTTAGGTAATTTTAATCGTGTCAACTACATTGATAACAATCCAGGAGATAGACAAACCTGCACCATCACAAACTTTTTAACTTTCCTTGATCTGCGGCAACTCAATAATATTCCCAATCACTATAATAAATTGTTGGACTTGATAATGAGTAATATGTCGTGTACTGTAACGCGGGAATACTCAACCTTAGTTGAAGAAGACTATCACCCATCTTTATCCATTATTCTTAATAAAATTTGTATTAAACAGAATAACACTAGCTCAATTAAAACTTATAATTTCAAAAAAGCAAACTATCTTACATTGTACAATGAATTCTAACACACTAACTGGGATTTTCTAGATGGTATGACTGATGCAAACATGGCTGTTGAATGCTTCTACAGTAAATTCTATGGAATCCTAGATAGGCATGTACCAATTTACAATAATTGTAAATATCAATATCCCGTATGGTACACAAGTGAAATTATAAGCCAAATCAAACAAAAAGCGAAACTACATAAAAAATACCAAGAAACAGGAGATATTGCTTATTTCCATGAGTTTGGCAGACTCCGGAAAAATGTTAAACATAAAATTAAAGAATCATACGAAGATTATCTTCTAAATGTCAAGATACAATTGAAAAATGAACCTAAATCGTTCTGGTCTTTTATTCATAACAAAAATAAAACTTCTAGAATTCCAGCCAAAATGTCTTACTGTGATGAATCTTTCGATAATCCTCAAGGGATAGCAAATGTTTTCGGCAAATATTTTGAAAGTGTATACACAATGGCGGAACCAGATTTGATAAACATACAACTCAAGGACAATTATAACTCAGTAGATATCAGCTGTGAACCAATAACCGAAATCGAAATTATTAATGCTGGTAGAAAACTAAAAAATAAATTTACCTCAGGTTCTGACAAAATTCCATCCTTCATCATCAAGGATTGTCTTGGTGCATTAATATTTCCATTGCTTACAATCTTTAATTTAATTCTTGAAATATCGTTTTTTTAAGATATATGGAAAATTTCGAAAATGTGTCCAGTACATAAGTCTCAAGCCCGCGCTATTGTTAACAATTATAGACCAATTTCGATCTCAAATAACTCTGCAATGGTCTTGGAGATCATATTATGTAATCGCATGTATCCTGCAACCAAACACAATATCTCTGAATCTCAACATGGATTCATGAACTCAAGATCCACAATTGGTAATCTATCCATTTTAAGTCAATACTTATGTGAATCATCAGACCAAAGAGGGCAGGTTGATGTGGCTTATACTGATTTCTCCAGGGCCTCTGACAAAATCAATCACGAAATACTATTGAAGAAAATAACTAGTCTAGGATTTAATAATATTTTTTTGGGCCCATTGAAATCTTACTTGAAAAACAGAGTGCAGTTTGTCTCTCTCAATGAATATTCCTCAAATAACTTCATTGCAACCAGTGGAGTCCCTCAGGGATCCAACCTGGGGCCACTGTTGTTTTTGATATTTATCAATGATCTGTGTGAGTCGCTTGAGTGCAACAAACTAATGTTTGAGGGTGATCTGAAATTATATGTTACTATTTCTAATTTGGACGATTGCTTAATTCTACAGGAACCATCTTTTCTTCAATATCTCGAAATGTAAAGTACTAACCTTCACAAGAAAATCAAATATTGTCAGTTACCCATACTCAATTAATACTACAATTCTAGAACATGTTAATAATATCAGGGACTCAGGAGTGTACTTTGACAATCAGCTTACATTCATCTCTCACATAAATGAGATTACTAAATCAGCATTTTGCATATACGGTTTCATTTTCAGAAATTGTAGAAGCTTTAATGATATTTCTGCACTCTCATCTCTTTTCTTCAGTCTGGTAAGATCGAAGCTAGAATATGGATCATTAACATGGAATCCTATTTATGTACAATCTTCAACTACAATCGAGGAAGTACAGAAAAAAATTTCTGTGCTTCAAGGTCGATGGATCATGTCCTTCAAGAGGGTGTGATTATACGAACTTACTACATAGATTTGATTTCATATCTTTAGAAAAACGCAGACATCAAGCATCCATTATGTTCTTGCACAAGCTATTAATAGGTGAAGTGGACTCACCAGCACTATTATCTCAAATTGATTTCCATGTGCCGAGATTGGAGTCCAGGTCAAATACCACCTTCAAGTGTAAAAGAGCTCAAACAAATATTATGTCTAAAGCTCCGATCAATGTGATGTGTTGCAAATAAGCTATCAAATATATGTGATATTTCTAACTGCAGTAAGTCGGAATTAAATAATAAATCTCGAGCATACTTATAGTGATTTAGGATTGAACCATGCATGTACTATTTTATGTCTCATACCTTATGTTTATTCTTTGCACTGTTCCTCGTCGAATCCCTTGTATG
Organism: Gonioctena quinquepunctata; assembly: GCA_018342105.1. Classification (NCBI taxonomy): domain Eukaryota; kingdom Metazoa; phylum Arthropoda; class Insecta; order Coleoptera; family Chrysomelidae; genus Gonioctena; species Gonioctena quinquepunctata. The sequence goes on along the minus strand of JAFIRS010003255.1, from coordinate 130,903 downwards.
TTTTGTTAGATACTAATACTATCTTGTAAATTATTATCTATAATATTTAATTGCCTTGTAAATGGTTTCTGTTGGACAATAAATGCTTTATTTATTTATTTATTTATTTATTTTTACCAGTTTTGGATCGAATCGGACCATAATCACAAAACTTGTCTGCCATCTTGGAGCCGCCATAATGAATTTTCGAATTTCAACAAAAAATTCACAATTTCCGTCCCCGAAATCCCCACATACCAATTTTGAATCAAATGGTACCATAATCACAAAACTCGTCCGCCATTTCGAAGCCGCCATTTTGTTTTTTTCTCTAACAAAAATTTCATAATGTATGGTCACCGAAATTATGAACACCTGCCAAATTTCACCCAATTGGATGTCGGCAAGTGCTCCAAAAATGGATTAATAATTTTTAACCACAAAGAAGGACAGAATGATAGAAGTTAACCTTTGAATGCATATCGTTGCAATTTCGCAACAACGAATTTTATCTGGCCCAAAAATGCTCAATGGCTATTATACGGTGCCGTAGCACAGCGTTGCATATTTACAACGATTCCATTCGAAATATACAGTCTGATATTTCAATCATAGATGGTGTTGTGTTCACGATTTTGGAATTGATAATTCAGTTACCAGTTGACATTTGGTGGTTAGAGTATTAGTGCACTAAACGGAAGTATAATAACAGAGTTTTTGAAGAAAACTTCGTAAAAAAATTGTGTTCATGTACAATAAGGCATGTAGTTCTGATATAATTTCTTACATATAGTCTGATATAATTTCTTACATATAGTGAATTTCTTACATATAGTAAATTGATAGTGATAATTGATTATGAATTGTTGTTGCAGGATTGCAACATTGTGCATTGAGGCGTAAAACTTTCATAATCAGCATGGATCGAAGAATACCGCTTACTGATAAAGAATTGGCTGATATTTGGGAGAATTGGTCAGACAGCGAGGATGGATTGGACTTCTCAGATACAGATAGTGTTGCTGACCCAAATTATACACCAAGTGAATCAGATATAAGCGATTCACTTGTGGATCAAGACGAAGATATTCAAGAAGCATTATCCGAGGAGTCATCCACTGAGGTTGAGGAAGAAGTTGAACCAGAAGATCAAAATCAGCTTTCAGTGAATAATTTTCCGGGTAAAACGAAAAAGTTGCAAAAGCAAAAAGTGGTGTGGAAACATCGAGGTATTCATTTGAATGATCTGCAATTGGCATTTCATGGGGACTCATACCAGCAGTTATGGCTTCGGAAACCCCATAAAGTTTCTCCTTTTATTTTTTTCAATGACGATTTTGTTGGAAGTATTGTGGAACAGACTAATTTATTTGCTACTCAAACAAATCCGAATAATTCGATTTTTTTTACTGTAATTGATATAAAGCCGTTCATGGGTATTTCCTTCTACACATCAATAGTTCATGTGCCCAGTGTGGGATCTTATTGGAGCAGTGACATAGGCTTTGTTCTTGTAAGACATGTAATGCCTCTGAACGAATTCGAAAAGATCAGACAATTTATTCATTTCAATGATAACTCCAAACAAGTACCACGTGATAGTCCAGGTAATGACAGATTACATAAGCTTCGACCTGTAGTTGATCATCTGAATGAGAAGTTTATCAGCATTCCACTAGAACTTACTCTTTCAGTAGATGAACAAATGTGTGCCACAAAAGTCAGGCATTACATGAAGCAATATATGCCTATAAAACCCCACAAGTGGGGTTTCAAATTATTTGTACTTGCTGGTATTCCTGGATTTGCATATCGTTTTGAAATCTATTCAGGACAAGAAAATTCAGGAAATAGACCAGCCGATAAACCAGATATTGGTGCATCTGCTAATATTGTTATTCGGTTGTCTCAGGTCATTCCTAATATGAAGAACTATAGATTGTATTGTGATAATTATTACACGTTACTAGAACGTATGCTTCATCTTGTCAAAAGAGGTATATTATCTCTTGGAACAATCAGACGTAACCGAATTCCAGACTGTAAATTACCAGCAGAAAATGACCTAAAAAAGAAAGGACGTGGCACCTCGGATGAGTATGTGACCACAATAGAGGGTATAGACGTGTCGTCCCTGATATGGAGAGACACTTCTTTCAACATATGCTGGTAAAGATCCTATAACTAGTGTTCAACGGTGTGATAAGAAAGAAGGAGTAAATGTGAATGTGGAATGCCCCTATGTTATACAAGATCACAATCGACATATGGGTGGGGTGGATCTAATGGATAGTTGTATAGAACGTTACAGGATCAAGTTGAAAAGTAGAAAATGGTACTTACGAATCTTTTATCATTTACTTGATTTGGTTATGGTCAACGCATGGCTACTATACAGGCGAGTCTTGACTCAACATGGAAAACAAAAAGAAAAATATTATCACAGTCAAAATTCAGAAGCCAAGTGGCAACCAGTTTATGTAATGTTCCACCTAAAAGTACTGTCAAACGAGGTAGATCAAGTGATAGTCTGGAAGAAGCTATAGAAGCTGAACGACACAGAGGCAATGCACAGCATATTCCCTCAAGAGATGTACGAACAGATCAAGTTGGACACTGGCCAGTCCATGCAGAGAAAAGGACCAGGTGTAAATTTCCAGGTTGCAAGGGTTATACTGACATAATTTGTGAAAAGTGTGGTGTTGTTCCCTGTTTGGACAAAAAAAAATTGTTTCAGAATATTTCACCATTAAAAAAATACGTGTATTTGTGTACAATATTGCATTTCTGCAACAACAAATGATAAAAATATAAAAAAAATATCTAAAAATTTTTATTTTTATTATCATTCCCATGTTTCACTGGTCATTCTGTAATGAAAAATATGTTTTCTAAACAAGAAAAAAAAATCATGCATTTAAGGGTCAAGACCCAGTGGAGTAAAGGATCCCAGATTTTCCCTTATGTAACGAAACGGTCGGTGCACCGTCCAACCTGATACCATGGGAAGTGTGCCTTCAATGATTCATCTCTATCACTAACAATAAAATACAAAAGAGTTCTTATACATACAAAATGAAAAAAAAAGGAAGGAATGGATGACTTCAGAAGTTAGTGAATTGATCAAAGAGCGAGATAAAATGCACCAAAATCTCCTTGAAAACCCGAATACTGAAAGACATGAAGAACTATATAGGTTAACCCGGAATAGAATGACGGCCTTGATAAAATGCACTAAAACAGCCTTCTTCAGAAATAAAATTATGCAAGACCAAAATAACCCCAAAAAATTGTGCCAGGTTGTAGATGAACTCAATTCGAGGAAAAAACACCCCGATAATCGATTAGATAAAATCATAGCCAATGGGAAGACAGTCAAGGGATCGCGAATGCTATGACTTCTCACTATGTTTCAGTAGGTAAGAATTTGGCAGGGGAAATTATACAGGATAGTGAATATACACCTCCACAGAGTAGAATCATATCCCACTCGCTATTCCTCTATGCAACAGACCCTATCGAAGTAAAAGGAATTATCCTTTCCCTAAAAAATGGTAGATCCCCCGGATTCGATTCCGTGAAGGCTGAAACTCTGAAAACTATAGCAGACAGAATATCGATCCCACTTGCACATATCTTTAATGAAAGCATGCAACAGGGTATATTCCCAACACCTTCCAAAAGAACCATTGTACTTCCGTTATTCAAAAATGGCAACCGTGAAGACATAGTCAACTACAGACCTATCACCACCATTACAAATTTCTCAAAAATGTTCGGAAAATTACTCAAATTTCGCCTGTGTAAATTTCTGGACAAACATAAGGTTATATCGTGTAACCAATTCGGCTTTAGAGAAGGTGCTATTCTGCAACTTACCACTCAAATGTACTCCGCCCTAGATAATGGTCAACCATCCCTTTGTGTATTCATAGATCTGTCAAAAGCTTCTGACACTGTAAACCATAAATTGCTTTTGGAATCACTAGAAAACGTAGGCGTAAGATACATATGCGATATCTTCAAAAGCTACCTCTCTGATTGACTTCAGTCTGTTAAAGTTGATGATAAGCTGAGCATAGAACAAAAAATAGAAGGCACAGTCCTTGGTCCAATTTTATTTAATGTATACATCAATAGCTTGTTTGACTATCGCAGCTGTGGTAAGATAACCACATATGCGGATGACACAGCTATATTTTACAAAGACTGGATTATATTGAAATCCACAGCCGAAAATGACTTGAAAAGGTCGTGGTTCAATAGCAGACTTCTCACCATCAATGCCAAAAAAACATTTTTTCTTACAATATGCTCGAATAAACCCACCTTACCGACCTATTATACGCTTCATGTCTCAGATGACTTCATTATTGAGTCAACTAACAAATTCAAATATCTCGGTATAATCTTGGATCAAATAGAACTCTCACATCAAATATTCAAACAAAAAACTGCAATTTCTGATATATAAATTTCACAATCTGAGGAATATACTGAATGACAGTGAACTGAAGATGATATATTACGCACTAGCTCAATCTCACATTTCGTATGGAATTATTATCTGGGGCGCTGCTGGTACAACTTTAATCAACAGTCTCATAATAGTTCTCATAACTCATAAAAATACTTTTTAGCAGAGACAGAACTTACCCCTCAAACAACCTCTACAGAGAAACTGGATTTTTTGACCCCATACAATTATTTCTACTTTCTAGTAATATACAACAACACAAACTCCGAACAGAATTGAAAATAAATGATTACACCCACAAGACTCGCAATATGCATTCCAACTACCTACCACCAAAGATCAATAAAACAATTGGCCAAAGAAACTTCTCCTTCCTAGGTCCTAAACTGTACAGACTCTTACCGTCATTTATACGCGAAATCACAAATGTTCATCGTTATAAGAAAGAAATGAAAAAATATATACTCACACTACCTCGAGAAACTATCCATTAAATGATAGACAACCCATGTACACAATAATAAAAATTGGGTTCTATTTATATCGCCTACCTGCATGATCCTTTTTTAAATCTAATAAGTACTTCATAATAACCGTACACTGACAATCACGTGCTATGTTATATCCAAGTTCATACCTAACTATTGACCTTTAAAGATCTTCGTATGCCGAATTACAATTCGACAATCATCGTAATTACATTCAAGTTTTAACTTAAAAGTAATTGCATAATTGCAACTGTGTTATATTCTACTTCTGTGTTCTACAGGTATATACTATCTCTTAGTGCTAATGATAATATTCCTCTAACATCCCTCTAATCCTACTCTGAACCACCACATCTGCCCCATGACTATAATCTTTATTAACTCCTTCACTCATAAACTGTTTTTGTATAATCACTGTACTTCCTTATCTAATGTAAATAAATTTCCCAAAATTTTGTCACCGCACTCTAAGTCGACACTCATAAAATTCAAGAGTGTACTTATATATTAGTCTCAATTGTTCTATTGCTCTTGAAACACATAAGAATGTATTTTAACGTGTATTCTATTATATAAACTATACTAAACCCTACTGTATGAGATATATTCAAATGTATTAACTCAATTTAATTTAGTTTCAACCCGCACAATAATTCTTAAATTCTTTTTGGGTATCTCATTCATTGTACAATCTCTCTATGTATTACTATGAAAATTGTTCTCTGTACAATAAATTACTATTATTATTAATGATTGCCAAATACTTGAAATTGGATAATGCCAATGAATATACTGGCAACTCTTTTAATTGGGTCCGGTGCATCGTATGAAACTTTAAAAGTGCACGGAAAATGGAAGAGTGCATCTGTGGCGGAAGGTTACATAGAACAGAGCATTTTCAATAAAAACAAAGTGTCAACAATGATAGTAAATTCGGTTACAGAATCACCTGAATTTCCTAGCGGTTCTTTTATGAGAGAACTTTCAAGTACTAGTGGTCAAGTTTTCTCTTGCAAAGTTTCGAAAAAATCCGAAGATTTCGGGTTACATAATTTTTACTTCTAAGGGTAGCTTACACGTGCGATTTTTCGAGAAACTGCTGACCGAGGAAACACATATTATAAAATAAACCTTATAATAAACAATTCTGCCGCTCATGATTAATAAATTAAAAAAATGAAATAGAATTCGAATATATACACCCAATTAAATAATTTTGGCAGAATCTGCATAGAGAATAGAATATATATCAGAATTGACCGGTGCCATTTCAGTCTTATCAATATTCAAAGAATATATGAATGAAATGCAACTTATATAAACAATGGTCAATTTCGACGACCATAGTCACATTTATGAGGAGACTGAAGCGATTGTTTCGTGCAACAGCAGAGTTCTTCGAAAAATAGGAACTACCCTTATGAGGGGGCTGATTTGTATGTTTCCTATAATCGCGCAAAAAATGTGTTATGTGTATTGATTTCCTAACGTTTCAATAAAATAGCTTTACCAAAATCCCCCGATCCGTAAAGGTTTTCGAGAAATCACCTCATATTGCAGATGATTGCCATGATAAAACAAAATATTTAAATTTTATTTGCATTTGACAACTGTCAGTATTAGTCAAGTATATGAGTATAATAACGTGCATACAGTATATTGAAAAAGTACTGTTTGAATAGAATAATGGTAAACTGTTACATATGTAACATGAGGAGTCGTGTTTCTCATAGAATAAATGCTATAAGTCTTGAGGAGAATATCAACCTTAGAAGAAATGAGCTAGTCTTATTACACATACTACGATTTGGATTAAATGATACAGTAATAACTCCAGAATATGTTTGGCATGTCACAACAGACTAATGCTAGTATTTGAAACGGAAGGTAATATAGCTGCAATTCCTATGGAAGTACCAGTACAAAGATTTGAGAAATGTTTCATATCTGTCCGTAACAGTAGAAATAGATTAGATTCAAATCCTCGTGTAGATTTTTATGTAAAGTCACAAACATTTATTTCTCGAGATACCACTTGTTGCATTGAGCATTTGAATCGCAATGTATGTGTTTTTATTTTATTTTTTAAGTATATCAATCATGGGATTGAATTGTTTATTATAAGGTTTATTTTCTAATTTTTTCCTCGGTCAAAAGTAGCTGATGTGAATTTTTCCTAGATTGGTACGAATAATATGCTTTGTGCCATCACACTCCAGTGATTCAATGAAATATATTCATTGTATACCCCCGGTCAGCAAAGTTCCTCCAAAAATATAAAGTATGAGCTTTTCTAATGAGGGGACCGATTTGAATTTTTTCATGGTGACACAAAAAATTTGTTTTGTGCATATACATTTCTGAGTTTCAATGGATTATCTTACCTGGAAATCCTTGATCCTCAGAGTTATTAGAAAAATAATAGGTAACTACCTCTAAATGGGGGTGGATTGGTATTTTTAATATGGTGGCACGAAGGCATATCTTCATAGATGCCATTTTTAACCGACGAAACCAAAAAGGAGGAGGTTCTCTAGTCGACGCGTATGTTTTTTTTTATTGTATGATCACGCATAACTTTTTACTGAGACGTCCAATTTCGATAATTTTTTTCTCAGTGGATAGGGTGTACTTCGAAGTTGGTACCATTTGAATTTAAAAGATGAAGTCCACCCGTAAGGGTAGCAACATGAAGGATATTGATCACTCACCCTCTGAATTCTGGCCCGTTAACCGATTCTATCAGGCATAACTTTGTAATGGGTTCTTCGATTTGGATGATTCATTTTTTGATAGTCAGGGTATACCTCATATTTGGATGTCGGATGAAATTATCCCCACTTATGGGTAGAAAAATAGGAGATAATTGATTTTTCACTTGTGAACATTGGCACACACATATGTAGTTGACAATGACAGATCGTTACTGTCATTATTTTTGTTGCACATCCGTCACAATCATTATATTCTATGAGAGGATGAAATGATATACAAAGTAATGAAATAAACTAACCAGAACAACAAAAATAATTCATACTACAACAAATAGTAAAAGTAGATAATCATATCATTTAACTGGTAATAGTTGAAGTAAGGTGAGTAAGTAAGTATTTTGGAAGTAATAAAAAAACAAGAAGATAGTAATTAGTAGATTTCAGCCACAAAAAATTGAAAAATAAAAACTTTTTAAGAAAAAATTAAACCGACGAAATACGGAACTGAAAAGTAAGAAATAAAAAAAAAACCTTCTTAGTCTCAATAACTAAGCTCCTAAACTAATGTGAGTAACTAATTTCGAGTCGGCGCCAAACAAACAATCAACGAAGATAATTAAATAACTTCGAAAAAATTATCAGAATGTCACCGCGCATTTTACGCCTTACCTAATTCATTTGCTTGTTTGTTTGGCGCCGACTCAAAATTAGTTACTTACATTAGTTCAGGAGCTCAGTTATTGAGACTAAGAAGGTTTATTTTATTTTTTACTTTTCAGTTCCGTATTTCGTCGGCTAAATTTTTGGTGAAAAGTTTTTTGCATTAAGATCTTAATTATCGCATTACGAATAATTATATTAAAATCGCTTATTACATGATAAGAAATAGAAAGTTTCTATTACACCCCGTTTCAACTAATGCAATATACCTCAGGTGTAAATTTCAGCAAATTCTATGGATGCCTAGAAACCCCCTTATATCTGTGCTTAATCCTTTACCCGGATATGCATTGAAGTTGTTTTAATTTGTTGGGTTTTATCGAAATTTTTTCTATATTTATTTCAATGTTGTGAGGGAATTCGAATTTTTTATTTTGTATGTGGTGTTTGAGATCAAACGAGTCAATTCGATTGTGTTCATGATAACTGTGTCACCTTTATGGACGTATTTTCACCAGGGCAAAGTAATTTCTTGCCCATTCTCTCTTCATTTATTTTATTTTTTTATTTTGTTATTATTTCCAACAAAAGTGTCAAGAGGATATCTTGTACGATGGAAGATATTGTCCAAATCTTTCAGTCGCAATGATTTCACATCTGATTTTATGAACATCCTGTTCATATTTTCAACAAATCAATGGTTATAACTTCAACACCATGATCATCAAATATTCGATTGAAATTTTCAAGTCCAAATATCTAGAAAACGGTTGCTTATAGCGACTTGTAACAAGGGTAGCTTTTTTACGTGGATATGATAGAGGAATTGATTTTTTCACTGAAAAATGTGCTAGAAGTACGCTCAAAATAGTTATGAATCTTCAAAAAAGAAAAAGACGTGTAGGTGGTGCCCCTACGTACGAGTAAGAGCAATAATAACATCAGGTTCGAATTCGACTCATCAAAAAACCTCTCAATACCAATTTTCGTTTAAGTAAGGTCAGTATTTCAAAAGTTATATAAAAAAAACGAAAATAAAAATAAAACTTCAATACCCCGTATCTTGGAAACGAAGCATTTTATGAACATCCTGTTCATACTTCCAAACAAATTAGTGTGTTTATGTTCTACAGTTTCATCACGTTCAACTTGGGAAAATACATTTTCTTCCATATTTTATTGTGAATGTATCAATACATCGTGCCGAGTCCAACCTATTTCGAACCTATAAGAATTTATTGTCACAAAGCCCTGAAGATAAATCCAAATAATTTCGAAATATTGACAAAATAGTAGTTTATGTATTGCATACACAATTTTTTTTGTATAAGCTTTCCAGAGAATGTTTCATGTAGGAACTATGATTTTATTTCTGCTATCAATACGGAAATATTTTTGTAGGCAGCACGGGCAGAAGGCCGTGTAAAATATCAAATCAGATTGTTATGTTGTTATGTTCTCTAATTGTGTTTTCATTCATTTTTTCCAGCATCCAACTATACTAACGTATTATGGGGATATAGATAATTGAATATAATGAAGTTGTAAGTAAATATGATAATCATTCAGAAAGATACTCCAAATTTTAAAGCAGATTGCGAATGTATTCAGTATACAGCAAAATCCTATTTTCCCCTAGTTTGACATTCGAATCGTGACTGCTAGATGTCGCCCACTTCGTGGTAATCCTGACAAGTGACATTTGGAATAAATGAAATATAAATTGTTATCATCCAATAAATGTATGTAAGTTTAGGTGTGAAAATCGAAACTTGATTTGATCCCAAACTAAACCATCATTCGTATATTATCGTAAGTGAATTATATCTCATTTGAATTTACTTTAACGGCTGATTTCGCATAGGGACAAGCAAATGAATGGCAGGAAACCATTTCCATCAGAAGATAGGAAACAATTCAAAAATAATATTTATTCGGAAAAAAGACAGTGGCGTATCATTATTTTGATAAAAAATATGACAGGGCATGTTGACAGGGACGCCCACTGATGAAAATTAAGTAATCCTTTATCATGGAAAAAATTTATTATTATGCGTACTTTGCATGTCCCAACATTGAAAGAAAAAGCCAATGCGGTTTCAGAGATATTAGGGAAGAACTGATTTTTTTATTAAATTTCAACATCCTGTACCTCAGAAATAAAGCGGTTGCGGGCCTATGTTAATTTGAAAAATCTTTCTTAAAATCATCCGAGGATTATCGCCCTCTAGGATCAGCGTTCAATTATGAAACACCCTGTATAGATGATAAAATTAGTTCAATGCAAAACATAAATTATGGTGTTCCACAAGGTTCTGTTCTTGCTCCAATACTTCTTTTGATTAATATGAACTTTATATCGGAACTTAAATTGAAAGGACAAGTGAAACTTTCTGCCGACGACACAACAATTGTATATTTTGCAAGGAATTTGCCTGAAATTTGATCAGACGTCGAAAATGATATTATCGTGATAGGTCAATGGCTTGATGCTCATAAATTATTAGTAAATATTCCAAAATCATCAATCATGTTCATTTCAGAAAGAAAAATTCCAACTGATCATCTGAAACCAATAGAATACAATAATTCCATCATAAAATATACATCAGATACAAAATTTTTGGTTTATATATCGATACAACCCTATCTTGGTCTACTCAGATCAACAATCTGAGAAAACAAATTTCACCTCTTATTGGAATCTTATTCAGGATGAGACATTATATCCCTCTCAAATATTTGAAAATTATTCATTTAGCAGTTTAATTCATTCAAAATTACAATATATCATTTCTATTTGGGGAACAGCTATCATTTCTACTATAAAACCCTTACAAACCTTGCAAAATAAAACAATCAAATGCATATATAAATTATCATTTACAGAATCATCAAAAAATCTATACAAACCAAAAAATTTATTGAATCTCCGTTCATTATACAAATTGAAAATTTCTATTTTTATTCATTTTGTTAAAATAGGAAAAAAAACAACAACAAAATTCCACGTCAGTTGAAGAAAATAAAAACTTAAAACAAATTCAAGCATGCCCTCAAAAAGTATTTTATCCTCAATTAATAATATTATTCTTTATTAATTTGACAGCTTTTCATTTCTTCAATTTGATAAACTAGTTTAAGTTTACTTAAGTACATTTTTTAAATCCCTTCATAACAGAAATGTTTCTTGAGATCAATAAGGTGAATGAATATTCCAATGTTTCAATTAAATATATTCATTGTATACCCCGGTCTGCAAAGTTCCTCCAAAAATCTAAAGCATGAGCTTCTCTTATGAGGGGACTGATTTGAATTTTTTCAAAAAAATTGTTTTGTGCATATGCATTTCTGCGTTTTGAAGGATTATCTTACCTGAAAATCCCGGGTCAGCAGAGTTATTAGAAACATCATAAGTAACTTCCTCTAAATTGGGGTGGATTGAAATTTTTTATATGGTGGCACGAAGGCATTTCTTCATAGATGTCATTTTTGCATTATCATTTTGATAATCTCATTACAAGTTAATATATTCAAATCGCTTATTATATGATAAGTTATAGAAAGTTTATATTACACCCTGTTTCAATTAAAGCAATTGCTATTTTGGTCGCGTAGAATTACTCTTATATACCTTAGGTGTAACATACTGAAATTTCAGCAATTTCTATAGATGCCTAGAAACCCCCTTATATCCGTGTCCAGTCCTTTACCCCGATATGCATTAAAGTTGTTTCAATTTGTTGGGTTTTCTTGATTTTTTTTTTGTAGATATATTACAGTGTTGTGGGGGAATTTAGATTTTGTATTTCGTATGTGGTGTTTGGGATCAAATGAGTAAATTCGATTGTGTTCATGATAACTGTGGCCTTTATCAGCTGGAAGTATTTCCATCAGGGCAATGTAATTTCTTGCCCATCCTATCTTCATTTATTTTATTTTGCTTTCAGATTGTAGAAGGTTATTATTTCCAAAAAAGGGTCATGGGAATACCCCCCAAGAGGATATCTCGTACGATGGAAAATAGTGTCTAGCTCTTTCAGTCGCAGATGATTCTATATCTGATTTTATGAACATCCTGTTCATACTCAAACAAATTGGTCTGTTTATGTTCTACACTTTTATCACGTTCAACTTGGAAAAATACATTGTGAGCTTATTAATACATCGTGCCGAGTCCCAACTATTTTGAACCTATAAGAATTTATTGTCACAAAGCCCTGAAGATAAATTCAATTGATTTTAAAACATTGACCAACTAGTAGTTTAGGTAACAAGTCCGCGAAAGCCATTTGCGTACGTGTTGCATACAATATATTTTTTCATAAGCTTTCCAAAGAATATTTCATGTAGAAACTATGATTTTATTTCTCCTATCAATACGCAAATATATTTGTACGCAGCACGGGCAGAAGGCGGTGTGAAATATGGAATCAGATTTTTCATTACTGAAGTGTCAAATGTCAAATATGTCAATAACATTTGCGTTTGTTGCTACTTTCTCTGATTGTGTTTTCAGTCACTTTTTCCAGCATCCAACTATACTAACATATTAAGGTGATATAGAGAGTTGAATATAATAAACTTGTAAGTAAATATGATAACCAATCAGAAAGACACTCCAAATTTGTAAGAAAATTGCAAGTTTATTCAGTATGCAGCAAAATTCTGTTTTCCCCTAGTTTGACATCCGAATCGTGAATCGCCCACTTCGTGGTAATCCTGAATAGTAAGTGACATTTGGAATTAATCTCAATATATATAAATTACGCGTCACGTTGTTTTTCCGCGATGGACTCCTAAACTACTCAACCGATTTCCATCAAATTTGCACACCGTGTGCAGTTTGATCTAACTTGAGAGATAGGATTGCTCACATCTCAATTTATAGCTGCAATATTATTTTATTGCAAATTATTTGTTTATTATTTGACAGTCACAATTATCTGTTAGCTCCAAACGATTCCAACAGATAGCGGTATCTGTTGACTGGAATAACGGGATAACGAAAAAACGGGATAACGGGATGACAGGATAAGGGAATAACGGAAAAACGGGATAACGGGGTAAAGAAAAAAAGGGGTAACAGGAAAATGGGATAACGAGATAACGGGAAAACGATATAACGGGACAACAGGAAGCGGAAAGAGTCAAAAGCATAATCTAGATGGAACAACATGAAGGAAAACATAGAAAAAAAAAATTCTACGCGGACGATAGTTTTCGGGAAAAACATTTTAGGGAACATAGAAATTTGGACAGGACAACGTCTGTAGGGTCAGCTAGTGGAATATAAATTATGATCCAATAAATGTTTGTAGGTTTAGGTGTGAAAATCGAAACTTGATTTGAACCCAAACCAAACCATTATTCGTATATTATTATAAGTGAATTATATCTTGTTTGCATTTACTATCATTTTGTTTGCGATTGTTCGAATAAAGAAATTGTAAAAGTCATCATGTTTGTACCTACCGCAACAATAACCATTGACAATTTTATTCTGAAAAAATCAAAATTCCTAGCTTTTCTGCGGCAAAATGTTATATCAATTCATAGTTTTTATAATATTCATAAACACCCGCTGATGTTCAGTTATGTTTTATGAATGAATAAATTTCAGTTCGTAAAGTGTTGCCATGACGATACTTTATGGACAAGTCCGTAAAAGTAGCATTTCACGGATTTTTTTACATTCCCAAAGTTACCGTTTTGGGGAGCGAACACAAAAAAACACAATTATTTTATTGATTTAAATCTAAACAACCTCTGATTAAAAATTGTTTACATGGCGTTCAGAAGTTGTAGTCTACCGAGGTGAATTATCAAATAAGAACAAGAGAATTTCTTCATCCGTGTACTGGATTTTTTATCGGATCACCTTGTATGTGCCGGAACACATAATCGAAGAGGCAATAAGTCGTGATGATGATGCACCGTCTGCGCTTTCTAACCGTCGATGTCCGGAAGAAGCGCGGCGGCTGTGCTCACACAAGAAGAAGAAAGTCATCGAACATTCCGAATAATTTGAGTGCCTACGAAAAAAGTTATCTAGACACGGTGCGGCCTACTTTCCGGGCTACTTTTGCTGCTGCTTCTCCCATCACCATTATAGCAAATATTCGAAAACGAATTTCTGTGATATTTGTCGATGTATGAGTTTGCGGAGATCGGGAACGCTAATTTCGGAAATCAGCATAATTTTTCCGTCGTGGCAAGTTATGCTCCAATTTGCCAGTTCTTGGGCGAATTTCCCTATCTGGAGCTTGATTCCAATATTTTGAGATAGAAGAAAGTGTAACCTGCTAAGACATAGAAGTTCTCGAAAAATAGTTATTTGTATGCTATGGGTACGAAATTCTTAATCCCTTAAGAATTAACATGGGAAATTCTGACCCACAACGTTTGTTGATACTGGGTTATACGTTATACATTATACAGTGTTTATCTTCATGAGTAAACGCAACCTATATGGCAGCGGTAAACTAATTCATCTTGAAGAAGCGCAGTAGAAAAATATCCAAGAAAATGGATAAAAATTCAGCCAGAACACCTTCGGTGATGGAATTCAGCGGAAATATATGCGAAAATTGGAATTTATGGAAGCAAAAGTTCGAGTTATACATGATTGCAAGTGGTTCTACCAAGAAGGAGGATACAGTGAGGATAGCCATATTATTAAATATCATAGGCGATGAAGGATTGAGAATTTATAATACATTCGAGTATAGTGAAGGTGAGAGTAAAGAAAATTATAATATTATTTTGAAAAAATTTGACAATTATTGTAACCCAATTAAAAATTTAGTACTCCTTCACTTCAAATTCTTCAATCGAAATCAAAAACCAAATGAAACTTTCGATCAATTTTTAACAGAAATAAGAAGCCTCATCTGTCCTTGTGAGTTTAAAGATAAAGATATATTATTGAGAGACAGAGTCGTTTTCGGGGTTTATAATAAACGAATACAAGAAAATTTATTACAAAAACCAAATTTAACACTGAATGAGACTATTGATATATGTCGTAGTTTGGAAATCAGTGTAAATACCCAAAAAATTATCAATAATACATCAAAAAATTGAATTGATTTGGAGGATAATATCCATGTGAGTATGATTTCGAAACCATCTACAAGTACACAATATCATAGAACAAAGTACAATCAATCAGAAGATGTATATGCAAGCAGAGAATTTCGTTGTTTCAAATGTGGTTATTCACATCATTTCAATAACTGCCCGGCATTTTCTAAAATATGTTCCAAATGTAGAAAGAAAGGTCATTTCTCTCACATGTGTAGGAATTTCAAAGTTCAAGAAATACAAAATACTAATAATGAATATCAACTGAATGAAATAAATATTGAAAACCCAGTTGCATCAATTTTTGATATAAATGTCGAAGACAAACAAATTATTTGGTCAATTACAAAAAAAAGTAACAATTCCATTGAATGGAATGAATTTATCATCATTTCTGGTAAAAAATTAAAATTAAAAATTGATACAGGAAGTGATGTTAATATTTTAAATGAAACTGAATTTTTGAAAATTAGAAGTGAGAAAGAGAAACATCTACTGAAGAGTAATATTTCATTGACATCATATTCAGGACATGAAATTTTAACAAAAGGTATTGTAGCATTAGAATGTGAATATAAAGGTATTAAAAAGGAATTGATTTTCCATATAATTGAATCTGATTCATCACAATCTATTTTGAGTTTACAAGGATGCGTTGATTTGAATATAATCAAACCTACTAATGATTTTCAAATCAATCTCATAAATAGAGTTGAAGACATTCTTTCGACTTATCAATCAATATTTCATGGAATTGGAAGATTGCACAATCAAAAATGTGAAATAACATTGAAAGAACATGCTTCGACAAAAATTCATGCAGCACGCAAAGTTCCTTTGGCATTAAAAAATAAAGTTTTAGAAAAACTTAATGAAATGGAAAAAAATGGTTTGATCAAAAAAGTTCATGAACCCTCTGATTGGGTTCATCCAATAGTTGTTGTTAATAAACCCAATGGGGATGTTAGAATTTGTATGGATCCAAGAAATCTTAACGAAAATATTAAAAGGGAACATTTTTCAATTCCAAAATTCGAAGATTTATTTTCACAATTAAATGGGTCCAAGATATATTCGGTGCTAGACGCATCGTCAGCTTTTTTACAAGTACCATTAGATGATGAGAGTTCAAGATTGTGTACAGTAGCAACACCTTTTGGTAGATATCAATATTTAAGAATGCCATATGGAATATGTAGTGCTCCAGAAATTTTTCAAAGGATCGTCATGAGTATTTTGGAAAAATTTTCAGGTGTGATCGTATATTTCGACGATATATTAGTTTTTGGTGAAAAAAAAATTTATCAAGAGTTTTGAAAAAAATTCAAGATGCAGGAATGACATTGAACAAAGAAAAGTCTAAATTGCTTAAACAGAGGTAAAATTCTTGGGACATATAATTAATGAATATGGTATAAGACCAGATGAAAATAAAGTTCAAGCAATAAAAAGAATGTCAATTCCAAAAAATAAAAAAGAGTTACAACGATTTCTTGGTATGATCACATATTTAGCAAAATTTTTACCAAATTTATCTCAAAAAACTTTTTCTTTAAGAAAACTACTGAGTGAAAAAAATGAATGGATATGGGACATAGAACAAGAACAATGTTTCAATGATTTAAAAAAAAATTATTACTTCTTCACCAGTCTTGAGTTACTTCGATAGTAAAAAAAATACAGTTTTGTCAGTAGACGCGAGTAGTTATGGACTAGGCGCTGTTGTTTTGCAAAACAATTTGCCTATTGAATATGCTTCAGTATCTCTGAATTCAACACAACAACGTTATAGCCAAATTGAAAAAGAATTACTTGCAATTGTCTATGCTTGTGAGAGATTTCACTATTATTTATATGGCAGATCGTTTGAAGTTCATACAGATCATCGCCCCCTACTGGGCGTCGTAAAAAAACCTATTGATGATTTATCACCTCGACTACAGAGACTTATGATTCGTCTATTGAGATATGATATATATTTGGTGCTCATACCAGGAAAGAGGTTGCAAATAGCCGATACTTTGAGTCGAGATCCTAGAACAGATATAATAAATACAAATTATATTGATCAAGGAGCACATGTATTCTCTATTATTGCTACATCAGAAGAAAATGTCAAAAGAATAACTGACGCAACAGCTAGAGATCCAATATTGAAACAAATTATGCTTTATATTGAAAGAGGTTGGCCACATCATAAAATAACCTTACACCCGGATATTAAACATTTCTGGTCAATACGTGATGATATTTACTCACATGAAAATGTTTTATTCTATAAAAAAAGACTAATAATCCCGGAACTATTGAGGAATGAGTTTCTATCTGTCATACACAAAGCTCATCAAGGAGTCACAGCATGTCAGAATCTAGCTAAATATGGTATTTATTGGCCAGGAATCATGAGAGATATCGAAAACTTTGTTCTCTCGTGTGATGTTTGTCAAAGACATTCGAAAAAGAATCCGAAACAACCACTCATACCTCATGAAATTCCAGATTATCCATGGCAAAAAGTTGGTATAGATTTTAAATATTTCAAGGGCATAGATTTTCTTGTAGTCGTTGACTATTTCAGTAAGTTTTTAATAGTTAATAAACTGCAGAGCAAAACCGCTTCTTCAGTAATTTCAAATCTGAAAAATATATTCGTTTCATTTGGTCTTTTTTCCGATTATGGTCAGCCCTTCAGCTCTTCTGAATTTAAAATTTTTGCTGAACATTATAATATAAAATTAACTACTTCGAGTCCTCACTATCCTCGATCGAATGGTATGATAGAACGTCACAATCAAATAATAAAAAATCTATTTACTAAAGTTTTGGAAGATAATTCTGAAGATCTCTTGTTGGCTATCCTCTACTATAACAATACTCCAAAGAATGGGATACCTTCTCCATCTGAGTTACTTATGGGTAGAAGACTTCGTACTCTAGTGCCTGTTCCCGAGAGTCAGTTGATTCCTAATTTTGAAATAGAAGCATCTCGAGAAAAAATGCAGTTAAATCAATTCAATCAGAAGCAGCATTATGACATTAACACCAGAAAACTAAACGAATTACAGATTGGTCAAGAAATATCATTTCAACATAATAACGAATGGAAATTAGGAGAAGTAGTGAGAAGAAACAGAGAAAATGACTATAACATACTTGAAAGAAGTGAGCAAGTAATTTACAGAAGAAATCGTGAACATCTCAGACCCTATAAATGCTCACCCTCAACATCAGTGAAACGTAACGAAAACCTTACCAGTTACTACAGCCCAGAGTTCAAATTCAATGAAAGAAATCAAGATGATCAATATCATGAAGTTGAAAAATTATCATTCCGAGAAGATTCAATTAACTTTTTTTTTTATTTTTTTTTAAGAAAAGGGCGTGTGTTATGTTATGTTTCTTATTTTATGTTTCTTATTTTTACATCACATTGTATTTTAATGATTATTCATCAAGTAGTTAAGGATTGATTTTGTTCAGGAC
The DNA here is from genome assembly GCA_018342105.1 of Gonioctena quinquepunctata. NCBI lineage: Eukaryota > Metazoa > Arthropoda > Insecta > Coleoptera > Chrysomelidae > Gonioctena > Gonioctena quinquepunctata. The sequence continues at coordinate 112,016 of JAFIRS010003255.1, read as the reverse complement.
AGATTTGAAGGTTGTCAAATATAATATCAGACAGATCTTCGTTTCGTATTTAAAATAATATTTAATTAATATATTTGGCTAAAACCAAATACAAAGAGATACAACAGGGAATGCAGCAATATCAAAAAGAAAACTCTTGTGAGTTTGTCCAAGCTTTCGGAATTAATTTATTCCATCATTAGGGAACTACAATTTAAAATATTACACATATGAGCGATTATCATTGAGTGAATTAATAATACTTACAACTTAGGAGAGATTGGATGACACGATGTTCAGTAAAAAATAATGAAAAATGTTAAACGGAGAAATGAACTGATGTTCAATTACCAATAAGCAGAATCACCTTGGAGGTTTTCAAACTTGAAAGTTGGAAATAACCGTTGCGGTAACCATCCTGTACCACTTAAATATCACTTAGAAGTCACAATCACTTTCAATAGAGTCTGATAGTTTCGGTGATGTTTTAATAATTTCAAACAAACCTTTAATGTGGCAGGCACTTGACTGTGATATGTGGTGATGGTTGCCATAAATGATTGACACAGTTCGCATTTAATAAAAGCCACTACAAAGTTACAATTACTTTTCAAATTAGCCATCGAGTGTCTGTGGATTGGTCCGCGGAATGACGAACGCTAACCTAACTTTTCTCAAATTATTTTATTGTGGCTTACTGAAAGTTTGTTCAACCTGTTACGTGAAACGTGAATGATATCAATTCAAAATGAAATGGATTATGTGTTCTCAAGAGGCATTTCATTTTTATTTTTAAATGACCGTAGATTAGAATAGAATAGAAGTTTATTAATCAGACACCAATTTACATTGGATTGACAAGTCAAATTACACACTTAAATTATACTTAGTGCTAAGATAAAATCTATTTATTAATGTCCTCATAAAAAATATAAATATATAAAACTATCCAGCAGAATTAAAACAATCTGTAGGATGCTGACAACACATCGTGAATTCTTTTATATCATAAAATGCATTTTGGAGTAGAAAAGACTTCAGTTTTGATTTGAATCTGAACAAATTCGATTGGTTTTTCAGTTCATTGGGCAATAAATTGAAGAAATTTGCGCCTGCATATTTTGGGGATTTTTTGTAGTTTGTGTAGGTGGCGAGTTCCAATCTAAATTCGTTTTGTTTGCGAGTTTGAAGTTATGAAAATTTGAATTTTTTGTGAGACTGTTTCTATGAATGTAGGTGTGAGTTGAAAGTTTATATAGATAAATACAAGTCAAAGTTAGGAGTTTTTTTTCCTTAAAGATATTTCTGCAGGATTGTTGATAATCCAAGTGGAAGATCAGGCGGATTATCCTCCTCCTCCTCCGAGGAAGACTCGAGCACTATCGGTCGCCACCAAATTATTTCATCTCCAAGACAACTCGTCAGATTTTTTATCGCGAAGTAGTGTTTATTCAATTTGGAGCAGATCGTATTGATACATTCTTCCCATCTGAGGTTGCTGTCAATAATTGTACCTAGAAATTTACAGTTTTCTTGGAACAGTATTGTGTGGTTATTGATATTCAATTTTTCGGTAACAAGTGTTCCCGACTGAGGTCTCTGGAATTGTACAGCGGTAGTTTTGGAGTAGTTTACGATTAAACGGTTCTTTTTACACCAGTAGTCGAATTGGCGGAGAATGTTATTAGTTTTTATAAGTAGCTCATTCATATCTGGGCTAGATACTATTATAGATGTATCGTCTGCGAACATATAGACCTCTCCGTCGCTTATGTAATCAGGAAGGTCATTGATGAATAATAAGAATATGAGAGGGCCGAGAACACTCCCCTGTGGAATACCCGAGTCAATTAAGAATTCATCAGAAGTTTCCTATAAGCTTACGTCCTTCTAAGAACGAATGAATCCAATGTGATATGTTTCCGCGAATCCCGAGTGCATTTATTTTTGTTATGATGAACTCAAAGTTTAGCGTGTTGAATGCACGTGACAAATCAAAGAAGAGTCCAATAATGAAATCTTTTTTCTCTAGTTTTTCATGAATTGTTTGAATAAAATCGGTTGTCGCCGTTTCAGTGGAATGCCCTTTTCTGAACCCATGTTGTTTTTTATTTATTATGTCGAACCTAGCTAGGAAGCTACTTATTCTTTTTGATATTCCTTTTTCCAGAACTTTGGATAAAATGCTCAAGAGCGCAATGGGTCTGTAATTTATGAGCGATAGTCTGTCTCCTTTTTTGTGGATTGGTGATACTAGTGATATTTTTAGTCGACTTGGGAATTGCCCTAGTTCAACTGATTTATTCAAAATGAATGTTAAGTATGGTGCTATGTCTGAAGCACATTTTTTCAGGAGATGAACTGGAACTTCGTCATTTCCGGTAGCTTTCTTGTTTTTCAATTCTAGTATTATTTCTTCTATCTCCGCAACGGTGAAAGGTTCGAAGAAGAATGAATTATTAAGTTCGGAACGGGACGTTGTGCAACTCAAAGACAAATTTTTGCTGAAATGGTTCTCGAGTTGTTCATCTATAATTGATACAAAAAAGTGTCCAAATATATTAGCTATTTCTCTTTCATTAGACAATTTTTCCCCTTCGTGGTTAAGTTCAATATTTTCCGGTAATTTTTTCTTGTTTAGGCGTGAATTTACTATATCCCAAATAGCTTTAGTTTTATTGTTAGAGTTTTCTATAACATTTTTATAATAACCTTGTTTCGCCTCCTTTACGTGTTGATTGTATGATTTTTTTAAGTGTTTGTATTCATTTTGTAGATCGATATTATTGGGATATTTTTTCCGTAAGATGTTCAAATTTTGTAAATGATCTGATTCGGATTTGAGTTGGTAGGTATACCAAGGGGCAGGCGTTCGGATGATTTCGCCTTTATAAAGGTTTTTGGAAAAGAAGCTTCGAATGCAAATGAAAAATGTTCCCAAAATAGTTCGAAAGATTCGTTTATATTTGGGGTCTCCAAGCATCTTATTTCAAGTTTGGTTAGGTAATGTTTGAATTGACTGATATTCAGGTCAGTAAATTTTCTCCTATAAGTGACAACATTTTTTTTCGTATTTTCAATAACTGGATGGGCTAGTTTGAAATTTGGGCTGAATGATCTGAAATACATGGATCAACTATTTGAAATTTTATGTCATTTTTTGAATTCGTAATTATATAATCGATTGTTGAAGCACTTTTTTCCCTTTATATTTGCGATACGGGTAGGCTGTGTTATGAGTGATTCAAGGTTATGTGACTCTAGAATATCACACAATATGTTTTTGTATGTGCTTGGTTGTAGATAATTTATGTTGAGGTCTCCGCAAATAACTATTTGTTTATAAGTATTGCTCAGCATATCAAGAATCCTGCAGAAATTGATAAAAAATGAATCTATATTTTCGTTTGTGGATCGATAAATGACCATAATGCAGACTTCATTGTTTACCGAGAGTGCGCTGCATTCAATATCTAATTCGAGGGAAAAACTTTTGACTTGTTTTATTTCTTTGCACAATTTTAGGTGTTCTGGCCTAGTGAATATAACAACACCTCCATGACATTTAATACTTCTGCATGCAGAAGCGCGATAACGAAAACTAACCTAACTTTTCTCAAATAATTTTATTGTGGTTTACAAAAAGTTAGTTTTACCTGTTACGTGAAACGTGAATGATATTTATCCATAATGAATTGGTTTATGCGTATTCAATAAAATGGTTTATACGATTTTTCTTGATTTTGTTTAGAAAAGGTTGATTTAAATATCGGTTCTCTGACGTGCATGCTCAATATTCATACCTTAATGATTTTCATTACTTGTCAATTGATAATTGTTACTCGATACTTGATAATTGTTAATTGGAGCTGCAGAAATCCACCACACTGTCCTTTTTTAACAAATAATGGACGTGTACCCGCAATTTCTAGGTTATAACTTTGAAGTGGCAGGTTATAATAGTCTGCCACTTTGAAGTGATATTCTCCAAAAGCCGTCATATTTACAGGAATATGCTGGGTCACCATTATTAGAGAAACGGACGAAACATTCAATAAAGAATTATTTGTCGTCAGTACCGCATCAAACCTAGTAATTTATTACGTAAGTATTGGTTTCAAGTAACCAAGATTCATGAAAACAAATGTTTGAGGGATTCAAGTACGTCATTTCAGAGGCGAGTTATTTCCAAAATTATAACGTTTTTCTTAAATAAAGAGTGTTCAGATGTCGCATGCTCACAACCGAGCTACAACACCAATATTTCACAGTAAACTTTCAATCGTTTCAATTTTATCCCGATCAGAAGTACCTATCCAAATTCACTATACCTACTCCACTTACGCGTTTGTATGTTATATATTATTTTACCTATAGTCGATCGAGTGTTAGAAATGAATAAGGCAAAATTGAAGTATGAGGAACATTCATTATAAAAAAACTTTTTAACAAAAAATTAAACCGACGAAATACGGAACTGAAAAGTAAAAACTAAAATAAACCTTCTTAGTCTCAGTAACTAAGCTCCTAAACTAATGTAAGTAACTTATTTTGAGTCGGGCCAAACAAACAAGCAAATGAATTAGGTAAGGCGTAAAATGATGGCATCGAGTTGCGCGGTGACATTCTGATAATTTTTTTGAAGTAATTTAATGATGTTCGTTGATTGTTCGTTTGGCGCCGACTCGAAATTAGTTACTTACATTAGTTTAGGAGCTAAGTTACTAAGATAAGAAGGTTTATTTTATATTTTACTTTTCAGTTCCGTATTTCGTCGGTTTAATTTTTTGTTAAAAAGTTTTTATTTTTCAATTTTTTTGTGGCTGAAATCTACTAATTACTACCTACTTGTTTTTTTATTACTTCCAAAATACTTACTTACCCACCTTACTTCAACTATTACCAGTTAAATAATATGATTATCTACTTTTACTATTTGTTGTAATATAAATTATATTTGTTGTTCTGGTTGGTTTATTTCAATACTTTGTATATCATTCCATCCGTTCATAGAATATAATGATTTTGACGGATGTGGAACAAAAATAATGTCAGTAGCGATCTGTCATTGTCAACTACGCATGTGTGTGACAATGTTCACAAGTGAAAAATCAATTGTCTCCTATTTTTCCACCCGTAAGGGTGGATAATTCCATTCGAAATCCAAATATAAGGTATACCTTATCTATTAAAAAAAGAATCATCCAAATCGAAGAACCCAGTACAAAGTTATGCCTGATAGAATCGGTTAACGGACCAGAATTCAGAGGGTGAGTGATCAATATCCTTCATTTTGCTACCCTTAGGGGTGGATTTCATCTTTTAAATTCAAATGGGACCACCTTCGAAGTACACCCTATCCACTGTAAAGATAATTATCGGAATCGGATCTCTCAGTAAAAAAAGCGTGATCATACATAAAAAAAAAACAAATATACGCGTCGACTAGAGAACCTCCTGCTTTTTGGTTTCGTCGGTTGAAAATATTTGGCAGGACAGAGATCGAACTATGTATCACTTACACAAGCGCAGTCAGTTGTTTAACGTGTCTAGTGTCGGCAACTATATATACACGTTTTGCCAGGTGACCACAACGTGGTTGGAATGTGGCTATCTGAGATCCAGGAACGTAGATCGAAACGTAGCGGCCACCAAAAAAGTGTTCCTCATTTTGGTAGCCGCCGCGTGGTAGAACCGTGTATATTACGTGGCAGTGGTTGTCGTCAAACACCTCAAAGTTTTCCAGAATCGTGGCCGCTACGTTCCGTCCACTGAAAATGCCATCGAAGGCTGTACTGTGATGATAATTTCAGTACAGGTCATACTGAAATATAAAGCCAAAATAGACCAGTCCGGTGAAGCTTCGCAAAAGATAATTTTTGAAAATATGATCCACACTTATATTTTGAATCAAATAGTATTCATTATGGAGTAAATATGATCCATAAAACAAATATATGATATTGAACTTTTGACTTGTCAAACCTATTTCACATTCTTGATTTTTAATGCTAAAATGAAGCAAGCTATGAAAATTGTTAGGAATCATATATCAACAAAAGTCAGGAACTATTCGAAGTTTGTTCAAAAATATGGAAGTTTCAAGTGATAGCGAATCCGATTTGACTCCTCCAGAGATTTTGGAGAATGCTTCTTTGAGTTTATTACCAGAAAAATCGAAGAAAAAGTACGCGTACAATTGTTCATGAACTGGAGAGTTGTATGACATCATAGTTCTCCGAAAGCGTTTTGATAGCATATTTTGTAAAACAAAATCTGAAGTTTTCAAGCCCACAATGTTATGGTCCCAATATTCTATGTTACGGACAACTCTCAGCACAAATAATGTTGTGGATATTTCCCGAAAAGTCAATCAGGAAATAAAAAACGTCATTATGGATGTACCAGATGATGAATTCTTAATAACCAAGGTTTGTACGTGAGTATATGACTATAACTACATAACATAAAAAAAAATTGTACATTTGAAACTTTGATTAAATAACTTTTGAAATAGGTATACTAGTGTCCCTATAACATTGACATCAAGCATCAGCTCATTAGCTCAGTTGGTAGAGCGTTAGATTTCTCAGCGTATGAACCTCGGTTCAAAACCCGTTCAACTTTTCCTTTCTCATAATTATACAATAAATTAATACAATATTTTTTTGTGAATTTTATAATTGAATATATTTTGTTCAGATGATATTTAAAAAAAAGAAGAGTGTGTTGTAAATAAGGAAAGTCAATAAAAATCACATGAAAAGTTTTCCTGGTTTTCCTTTGATATAATATCATATCTGGAGTGAAATATATATCAACATTTCAAAATTTTGCAGGTTGCATTGATAATGGGAATAATGGGTGATTGCATGGGTAAAACCGTAAACAGATAATTTTCGTAAATTTATAAAATATCGCCTAAATAATGGACGAAGAAAGTTATTTTAGTGATACATCTGATATTCCTGCTAGCGGAAGCAGTTAGCCAAGAACTTCTACCAGTAAAGTCCAGACTACTATACGAAAAAATAATATATTTGATAGTTCTCGGACAAAAATATTAAAAGTATCAGAACCCGTCATTCTTGCGTATTTGGGACAGAAATATATAACAATGAAGTCGTCAACCCTGCGGTCAAAGTTTTCTATGTTGAAATCAACTTTAGCTGTTATTATCCCAACGTGAAGGCATTTCTCAAAAGAAAAACTGGCTATGAAGCAAACGTGTCCCCGAGAGAAGACGTAACTAAATTTCTGCTTGATCCTGCGGATGAATCTTTTTTATTGATGAAAGTAGTTATGATTATGGGATTGTCAGGCGCATTGAGGTCAAGGATTCTTATATAATTGGTAAAATTCCTGATTCAAAAACGAAAATAAAAAGAGCATTTGTAGTTCCGAATAACAATGAACACAAATTTAATCCAGCTGAAATTTGCCGTAAGTACGTCACTGCGACCTAAGATAGCAGAAAACCCTAGATTTTTTCTTCAGTATAAGGATGGAAAATGTACAGTTTAAGTAGTCGGAATGAATACTTTCGCAGAAATTTCGAGTCTAATTGCATCATTTCTTGGATTACCTAATTCTGCAAAGTATTCTGGCCAAAGTTTCAGAAGTCCTCTGCGTCGTTTGAGTTGGCTCAGAGGCTGATATTTTGAGACTTAAACAGCATGGTGGATGTCAATCATTGACCGTTGCAGAAAGCTATGTGGAGCAGTCCGTGAATGAAAAAGTGAACATTGAAAACGGTAGTTTTAGTGGTGATATAAAAAAATGTGGAAATGTCGAGAACAATAATACTTGTAAAATTATACAAGAAAACCCATTTGATTTAGTATTACCAAAATCATCGTTTGGAATTAACATATAGAAATGTACTATAAATATAAATCTTGTGAAAAATTAGTGTGGATGGAATATGATTGTAATATGTTTAATAAAAAACGATTGAAATGAACATGTATTGTGTATTACCTGTATTCAAATAACATAGGTCTGTACTTTTTTGCACGCCTGCAGATTTTTTTTGCATTCCGTTCAAAAATAGCTACATAAAAAAAGACACATTTTTGACGAATCTATTGAAATAATAGTTATTTGTGTAACTAGTGCAAAAAGTGTATATTTGTTGCAAGATGCACAAAACAATAATTTTTTCTACGATCGAATTAAATTTGTTTTCATTTCAAATTTTATTGGAGAGTATTTTACAATACAAAAAATAATACTAATTCTTAGAATAGTTCCAACAATAACATGAACAGTTTTACCTAACTTAATTCTTATAAAATTAGTTATTTACTTTTTGAGTTAATTTCAATTTTAATATCGCAGTTAGAGTAATTTGAAGGGCAGATTTCATTTTCTGGATCAGTTTTCGTTTTTGCTGGTGGAGGTCTCAGGTTCTTCACTTAAAACTCTTTTTCGGATTGTTATGAAGTTTGTGGTACTTGTACTTGGTTCACTTTCCAGAATTTGAGCCGCTCTTTCAGTTTTTTTAGAAATTGACTACTGAATGTGGCCCTCAGCTACAGTTGAAGATTTCCATTTTCCATGGCGTTTTAATGTTAACATGTATGCCCCCGATTCCACAATTAATGTTGCAGAAGATCTGCGAGAACAGTGCTCTGTGTATTGCATTGGTTTTTCAATATTCCAATTATATCTGGAGGGGAACAAATAGTTTCTACCTCACTATTCGAATTCAACTTATAACTTCTCAATATCAGACGATATTTATAGGTAACTATGAACATGCTTCCGTTATTAACAAGATTTGGATTAATCAAAATTAGACTACAAAATTTTTCTTCTGAATATAAAACAGTAACGTTTTGAGGTATATTTAATGGTACCTACTAAATACCTAAAGTTACCATGTTCATACGAGCACTCAAATTACAAGAAAGAGTTATCAAAGTATTTTTTGCACTAGTGCAAAAAAGTTAAATTTTTGGCACAGTAGATAGTGCAAAAAGTAGTTACTTTTTGCACGATCGTAGAAAAAAATATTTTGAATATCATAGAAACCTCATACTTGAGGTAGATACCAAATTGGGAATTAAAACAATGTACGTGATTTTTCTACCGAAGATGAATTTTCAAGACTATGCAAAGATGGAAATATAGTGATCGATATTTACAAAAATTTTAAAATACAACTACCAGCACTCAAGTGGTTTGTTATTGATTTCACGCATCACCGTGAACTTTCCTTTCAGTCCGTTTCGTCATCTAACCGATTTTGCCAGAGGGCACAGAGGAAATCTACTAGTCGAGGAAGAACATTTCATTTTGATCCATTCGGCTAATAGCAATGGGCAAACTTGTTATAAAATAATTTTATAATGAAGCCGGCTCGGAGTTATTCACCAATTAAATCAGCAATATAAAAGTACTTGCGTTTACAGAAACATGTAGTTTACATTCTCCATGAAAATTGAATAAATCTAGTCGGCTATGAAGTAATAATTATGCAACTGCATTCCGCGCATTTTATTCGCAAAGGGCAAAATCCGATCGCGAAGGCCACCAAGGCATATTACATCCGAGAATGAAATATTTCTAACTGTATAATCATCTATTATCAAATGTTATTCTTCCATAGTTTGTTCGGTAGCGAAAACGACTAGAAGAGTTTTGAAATAATGTAAAGTTCATTCACATGATGATCAATGAATTACAGTACACCAATATACCAAGAGCAGACCTAAATCGTTTTATAGCAATTAGAGTCCTTCTCTTTAGTGTTTGGACGACACTAATGCACAATATGCAATAATATTGGAAAATATATTGGAATTGGGCAATGTTTGATAGTATTTTTTTTCAAGGAACTATAATTCTAATCCTGTCTTCTGTATTATAACCAACCAAGTTTTTGTTAGTTGTCTATCGGAAGTATTTTTGAGACTAAAAAGTTTAAAATAATTTATCCTAGCCCCAAACAGATTCATAACCCGATACAGATTCCTAACCCTATACAGATTGTCGTGGAAATTTGTTTATGTTAATGTTTATGAAAATAATTGTAAGATTCAAAACGCACTACGTGGGGCGCATGCAATAGGTATTTGATGCATGAATAGTACATCTAAGTCACTAACAACTTTATTGCACAGCAAATGATGAGTGTGAGTTTTCTCAAAGACAGCTGCTTCCCCCACTCCTTATTATCTATCGCATGTGCCCCACGTTTCTCGTTTTGAATCCTACAACTACAATTTTCATCTTCATACCGATATACGTCTCTCGATGAGACTTCATTAGCTCCACAACATTTACTCGAAAAGTTTTTTCTCTAAGATGTACACACAAATAAAAATTAAATGTAAATTTCCATTAATGGGAATTATTAATTTTTGTTTGCCTTGTTGGTATGCTCCTTTCAGTTGAGGTTCATTTGTTCGTGTCATTCAGATACTTTCGGTAAATTACATAGAAATACTATATACGTCACAACTTCACGACTTTCGAAAAATTGTGATATATCTTTGCCGATCATGTTCCCAGAACTCAAAAATACCATCAGTTCGAAAGTTTATATATATATATATATATATATATATATAAAATATTGAACTCTACAGATAACTATAAAGGAACTGCAGCATTGTGTCTGGACCTCTCCGAAGCGTTTGACTCTGTGGAACATGATATACTCTGCAACAAACTGGAGCATTATGGAATAAGGGGAGTACAACTACATTTGATCAAATCTTATCTAACTAATAGAAAACAGCGAACGGCTGAATATAACGATGAAGGTGTTCTGATAAAATCGAATGAAAAATCCGTGCTGAGGGGGGTACCGCAAGGCTCCATTTTGAGTCCCTTGTTGTACATTCTATATGTTAATGAGCTGCTGAAAGTAGTGGCACAGGAAATGGTTCTTTATGCAGATGATACATCTTTAATATTTCAAGAACATACAAGAGATGAATGTGAAAGTCAAATTGGAGAATCATTAGAGAAACTCGAGACCTGGTTTACAGAAAACAATCTAATACTAAACATGAACAAAACTAAACTGATTAGTTTCAATAGTCATAATCTCTTAGTTCAGTTTAACAATCAAGCAATATCATCAGAATCCAGTGTATCTTTTCTTGGGGTGAGCTTGGATCACAAATTGGACTGGCATGAGCACATAAACAATACAGCAAAAAATATGGCAAAATATGACTGAAGGTCCTCTCAAAGAATGTAGATGTCAATACTGCATTAATTGCTTATCACTCATTTGTTCACTCTAGAATGGCATATGGAATAATTTTTTGGGGTAATTCAACACATGTAAGTCGTATATTACCTATTCAAAAAAAGTGTCTAAGAAATGTATTCGGAATGGGACCAAGAGCAAGTTGTGAAGATATTTTTATTCAAAGAGGTATTTTAACAGTAATTAGTTTGTACATATTAGAAGCTGTCATATTTGTAAAAAGAAACCCAGAACTTTTTGAGGAGCATATAGTAAGTCATAACTATTCCATAAGAAATAAAAATGACCTTCGTGCAGACAAAACAAAATACAGTTATGTTCAGAAAAATGTTAACTTCTCAATCATAAAAATATGAGATAAAATTCCTATAACATTAAGGAACCTAGATGACAGTCAAATAAAAAAAAGGTTGAAAACGATACTTGTCTCTAAATCCTTTTATAACCTCAACGAATTTTTCAATGAAAATATACCTATCAATTGAATCTATCTCATCAAATGTGTCAATCGTGAATTTTTATATGTCTTCATCATTTATTATTGTGAATTTTTATATGTCTTCATCATTTATTATTGTTATTATTATGTACGATATTTTAATCATCTTGATTATCTACTGATTCTAGTCTGCATTGCGAAATGATGTATATGTAGTCTTTTTTTTTTTCCTTCCAATGTATACAATATACAATACAATACAAATGAAATATGTATAAAAATATTTGTTGTGACATGTTCTACATCCCTTTATGTGGATTTTTATGGAACTAATAAACTCTATCTATCTATCTATCTATCTATACATATATATATATATATATATATATATATATATATATATATATTTTCTTCAAATTCTCGGAATAAAGGTCTGATTCAGTCAATTCAATAATTTTTCTCAACGACGTTTCGACATGGTATTTGTCATCATCAGGTTAAACACTAAAATTTAAAATATGGACTTTGAGACGTTTAACTTAACACAATATTGAAATGTATGCACTAAAATAATTCTTGAAAAACATATGGTTCGTAATATAACATGTTATTTAACTCAATATAAATATTTGTAACATTCACTCACAAATTATTTTATTTGAGTTTTGCGTTCGCATCGTACGAAGGTTATTGTGGGAGTGTGACCTGCGTCGAAGTTATCGGGAATGGTTAGTTTATTTTTCATGCATTTTTACCCTCTTCATAAGTAGGTACATGGGATTGTTTATATTGAGTTCTAATATATGGGCCAGACTGTTTTTTTTTGGCAGCATGTAAAGATCAGTTTTCATTATGATTACTTTAAACAAAGTTAAAAGAGGTTGTTATAAATCTGGCTTGAGTTTCTGATATCATTTCTATTGTTAATGCTATTGGGGTCTTTTTTAATATGTATCATTTCAAGTAATGTTGTTACTCTTGGATTCCTTTCTTTGGTCAAAATTTCAACGTTGTTGGTGTCAAACTTTTTTTTGGGTTGTACTGTTTTGCAAATATTGTTTGTTTGACCTATATAGGTACTTTGACAGACTTTACATGGTATTCTATATACTGTATGAGTTTGTTTGTTTTTTGGTATTTCTGGTATTTCTGGTCCATATATTAGAACTCAATATAAACAATCCCATGTACCTACTTATGAAGAGGATAAAAATGCATGAAAAATAAACAAACCATTCCGGATAACTTCGACGCAGGTCACACTCCCACAATAACCTTCGTACGATGCGAACGCAAAACTCAAATAAAATAATTTGTAAGTGAATACTCATAAATGTTACAAATATTTATATTGAGTTGAATAACATGTTATATTTCGAACCATATGTTTTTCAAGAATTATTTCAGTGCATACATTTCAATATTGTGTTAAGTTAAATGTCTCAAACTCCATATTTTAAATTTTAGTGTTTTAACCTGATGATGACTTTATATATATATATATATATATATATATATATATATATATATATATATATATATTGTTATGTTAGGAAATGTTCATAAAATGATGAAACTGATAATTCATTATTATTAGTAGTTATCGTGGTTCATGCTATGTTTGTTTTACAATTTTTCTATGCTTTTCAGTGTTCTAGAATCTTATAACATGTTCTAGTCAACGCATATGTATCAAAAAGTCAGTCCTGAAGTATCTCTATTGTCATAAGTATGTGACCAACAATACATTCAATTTGCACGAACAATAAAAATAATATAGAAATTTAAATTCATGAAAAAACTTGGGATCTCAAGTAGATCAAATGGTATACAAGTTGGAACATCCTGTATGGTAAATCATGTCAGGAGGAAACCCAACAAAAACTATGTGAGGAAAATAATGAAATATAAAATTATGAAAACAGGAGAATGTCAAATATGAATTTTATCCAAATTTGTACATAGAATATAAGGTTTAGAATTAGATAGTGTAAACGAAATCATTAGAATAAGTTAGAATAACAAAAAGTCAGACAGAAAATGGCAATAAATTTTAAAATTTGTGAAAATAAACAAAATGTGTGGGTTGCTAAGAGAAGATGTAACAAGCTGGAGAGATGAAAAATTGATGAAAAAACGAAACCACGTACGAAAATCATAGTTAAATACAAGAGAAAAACAATTCAGACACCAATGGGAGAATAAACAAATAAGAAAAATCCACTCACCTATTAACAGAACAAAAATCCAGTCCATGCCATTGCCAGGAACAAAAAAGGTTTTTTTGCAGTGTAGCTGTATTTTCCAGTGAGCACGAACAATTCCAAGAGGCAGGAGACCACCACAAAGAAAGAATAACAAGGAATTTCATAAGCAGAACTAACTAAAGTGCAACGTATCAGGTCCAGAAACTCATATTGGTTATCTGATCACTTGTGCCCTTTCTTTTGAACATTTAATGATTTTTTGATGCTCACAGACTTTTCATAACCCTCAAACGTTCATTTAACTAGTATTCATCACACATCAACAAGTTTTGTCATTTCAGATTACTGTTTTAGTTAGATAAGTTAGATTTCGCGGAGTACGTCAGTTTTAAGGATTGATTTCAATAAAAACAACTATAATCTTCCCACAAAATAGCACCTTTTGACATCAAGCAGCGCACCAAGTTGGCACCACTGAACCTGCCGTTGAGAACAGAGATGACTCCAAAGGCGTACCGACTGAGCTGGGATAAGGTAAAAAGAGTGTTGAAAAAGGGTAAGACAACATAGCCGGAGATTCATTTCTGTTATGATAGGTATTTATTTTCAAAATTATGGAATAAATAAGGAAATCAACTGAAACAAATCTACCATAATTTAAATATGAATAAAGAGCCTATCACAACAATTTGCGACCAACGCAGGCCAATTATAAATATAAATAATAAAGAACTTATCACAACAATATATTTTCTTTAGTTTCTTGACCACATGTATATATATATATATATATATATATATATATATATATATATTTATATTTGCGTTTATACAGGCCCGTTTCGGTACATACTGCCCACGAACCCAGACCAAATCCTACGAACTCAGACCCGGCTTCGGGCTTGACAAGGTTTTGCTATGTAAAACTGTCTAGGAGGGTTGGGACGCACACGGACGAAATAATGGCCGGGTTCGGAAAAGCGGTGAAATGAAGTTTTTTATACTGATTTACTTCCATCACTGAGCGTGTAGGCGGCGCTTCCGCTGGGGAAGCATATGGTATATAATGCCATGCATTTTACCGACGAATACCAACCCGAAATTTGGCAGCAGCGCCGTTTATGTGTTGACGAAGTTTCAGCAGCAAGTTTGAACCCTATTGTCGATATATTGTAATTTTTTATTATTTGAGGATACCTTTATTTCACGGAAAATTATATTTGAAAGATTAATTTGTTGACAGCTCTGTTCACTATATTCCTGAAGATTTTCCTACAAATAAACATTGAGCAACAAACAATTATTTGAAATGGATATTTTCAAAGTTCAGCTTTTGAAAAGCTTTCATTCAACTTGCTTTGTTCATATACCTGTTCAAAACTTGTTAGTGAATTTTGACCCACTTCTAGTCGTTTGATTAACTTGAAATTTGGCAGTTTTTCATAATTCCGGTGACAATGCATTATTAAATTTTTGTTAGCGGAAAAACAGAATGGCGGCTCCAAAATGTTGGGCAAATTATGTGATGATGGTCTGATTCTAATAAAAATTGGAATGTGGGAGTTTTTGGGATCGGAGATCATGATTATTCTGACAAAGTTCATAAATTCAATATGACGGCTCCAAGATGGCGGACGAGTTTTTTTATCATGTTCTGATTCTATTCAATATTGGTGTGTGGGGATTTTTGAGGTCGAAGATTATGGATTTTTTGTCCAAATTTATCAATTTAAGATGGCGGAGGAGTGCTGTGATTTATTGGACGATTTTATCTATAAATGGTATCTAGAAATTGTTAAGGTCGGAAAATATAATTTTTCGTTGAAATTCGATAATTCGAGATGCCGGATTTAATGACTAAGAATAAATATTATTGAAAATATTTTTCAATGACAAGCTTTTATTCCAATGCACTGAAAAGGAAAAATAATAGATTAAAAAGATCGCCGCGCAATGTTTTCAGATAGATAATAAAAATTGGTATTCCTGCATGACAAGCTTTTCAATCTGTTACACACAGATTAACCCACATTTGAAAAACTTATTGTTTCCTTTTTGGTGCGTTCGAATAATTTTTTTTTAATCACTTGATTTTGGAACAAATTTCATTGGGCTGAAAGTCTCATTATTATTATTATTACATGAAGAAAAGACACGAATCCAACCAGAATATATAGTTGCACTCTGTATTTGCTGTCTATCAGGTTCAAATGTTGAAATTGGAATTTTTCCCATTTCAAATCGACTCTGAATTCCCAGGTGCTCTCCATTTGAGTGACCATGTATTATGACAATTTGTATGCAAAATTATCAAGATGGCGCCTCCAAAATGGTGGTGTGATTTATGGCCCAAAAATGTGTGATTCATGGTCCATTTCTTTTCAAAATTGGCATCTAGGGGTTGTTGAAAACAAAGATGATTTTTTTGTAAAAGCTTAAGAATTCAAGATGACGGATTTTATTAATGACTGCAAAGAATCGAATAAAAATGAATAGAAAAAAAATCATGTTGAACTACCATGCAAATATTTTTTTTCAAAAGTGTCACATATGTTATTCTGTGAATAACAGATTCAAAAGCTTGTACTGCAAGGCTGATTCTTTAGATTTCAATTTGGGAATATTGTGCGGTTAGGTTTTGAATAAAGGAAATTATAATTTTTTTATGCATCTGTATGAAAGCTCGTATATTTTGTTTCATTTTCATGATGATTTGGATGATGGTGGTTATTTTCGTATTTACATTCTACAAGCATATGGAATCAAAGGAGAGTTAAATCATGTTTCATGTTGAATGACGCATGAGATAGCGGTAAAATCAATAATCGAAAAAAAAAAAAGGAAAAATAATCCGAGGAAAATTTCCCGAATTGTTTTGGAAAAGTTTCCACTAACATCACTCGGAAAATCTAAAACATGTTTTTATTAAAAACCAAATATTTGCACTCGTATAAAATTGTTGAAAGTAAAAAAGTACCTTGAATTAGTAAAGAAAACTATAACCTACATTTCCAAATTCATTTGTTACGGTAGGTATTGAATACTAGGGTTTTAATCCTGATCCAATTTTTCTCCTGAAAATCATTAGGATTATGATTGATGAATTCGAGGCATTCATTTGTTTTTGAGCGATCATCTTCCCTTTTTAATTTAAACCAATTTTTTTGGTTTTTTTCCCCCCTTTTTTTCTAGTATTTTCAGATTTATTTATTTTTTTGCCTGTTTCTCCCCTTGTGTCTATTTCTTCTTGACTGTCCTTAATTTAATCTTGACTTCTCCCTTGCAGGGAATACCAATTTTTATGACCCTAATTCGAAAACTAACAGAACCATTATGCAAATTCTCACCTTCCATTCACCCTTAATTTAAAAACACTGAAATATATATTTCTTCTATTCGTCACAAAGACTTCAAATATAATTTTTTATGACCCCAACTGGAAAATTAACGGAATTCGCATACAAACTTCCAATACCAATTTAACCTTCCTTTTCACACCCAAATAACAAATTTCATGATCCTCACTAACTATACAGACTAACTATACAGACTTTAGGGTTGAAACTAACTATACAGACTTCAGGGTTGAATTTTCAAAAATTTTGAAACACATTTATCTTAATTTGTGAAGAAGGGCCCAAATACTAATTTCCATGACTCTAATTTCAAAACCAACTTTACTTTCACTTTCACCCTCCTTCTCACCCACCATTTCACCCCTCTGGGGATGAAATATGAAAAAAAATGCTGTCAAAATTTCAGCACTTATGTCCAGTGGTTTGATCTAGGCGTTGATCGTATAACAGTTAATCAGTGAGTCAGTTAGTCAGGACATGTAATTATATATGTACATATTACCCCAAACACGAGGTAGCTGCTGTGAACCGTTGAAGAGATCTCTGGAAGGTCTTTCATCTGCACCATCAGATTAATTCCGGTACTCTATTTTGTTGTAGTGTCATCAGAACAACATAATATGTGCTAAGTTTCAACAGAATCGGTTCACAGGTGTATACTCAATAACTCATCCCCTATTTTTCTACCCTTAGAAGTGTGATTTCAAATTGATATGGGATCAACTAACAAGCATACCCTTTACTATAAAAAGAATCATCTGAATCGGATATCCCAGTGCGTGGTAGAATCGGTTAGGAAGTGAAAATTCAGTGGTGAACCAACAATCATTTTTAATTTTCCTACCCTAAGAAGTGGATTGTTTTTTCAAATCCACCTGGAACCAACTTCGAATCATACCATGTCCATCAAAATAAAAATCATCAAAATCGGACCATTGTGCAAAAAGTTATGAGTGGTCATACATAAAAAAATATATACGCGTCGACTAGAGTACCTCCTCCTTGTTTTTCGTCGGTTAAAAATGAATCCCATAAACTAAAACAGAAAACTTCTGTAACTAATACTTATACGTAAAGAAAGGAGTAAAGAAGGAAAGAAAGTGTTTTACCATAATACATATCGATAACAATTTCGTGATCTATTCTAATAGAAAATTATAAATTGAACGCAGAACAGTTTTAAGATGCTTTTGGAATATATTGGTAGGATAGTAAAAATGTTCAAGTGGGTATTACATACGTAATTAAAAGAATTCATCGATCTCATCAACAGAGAGTTATTGTAGTAATTGCTATTAGAAGTTTTCATGTGGAAAATTAGTCTATCGCTTGTTATGTAGGGACTTCAATTAATTGAATACTGAGAGATTGGTTAGCGTAAACAAAAAGTATTTTGGAAAATTTCCTCCGGATAAATAATCGTACAAGTTTATTAAATCTGAGGTTCTCATCATACCTTTTGAAATGCCGATGGCAAAAATGTAGTTTAGATTTTTGACAATTTTTTTCTGGACATAGTCGATACGTAAGATGTATTTGTCATACATAGGGTATAATTCAATTATAATATAATAATAATAATAATAATTTTTATTCACCGTTTTTGATACACTTGGTATATATGGTAAGTCAGTTTCAAGAAAATTAAGTAAAAATACAAAAAAATAAAAACGAGCACAGGTTTACCTATATAAATATATACAAATACACATATATACTCACATACATAAAAGGTGTGCGAGCATTTACAACATTCACAAAATTTACCCTAATTAAAATTGGGAACACTGATTGAAATTATTTGTGAGATTGTCAGTTAGGAAATCTTGATAACTATAATAGCATTTCTCTAAAAGAAATTTTTTAATGCAATCATGGAATATCTTATCACTTCTAATTCTTTTGACTACATTTGGTAACTTATTGAAGCAAGTAATGGCATTATAATGAGGGGATTTTTTATAATTTGACATTTGATGTTGTGGGATTCTCAAAAGATCACCATTTCTTGTATTATGACTGCGTTCTGTAGCAGTCTTCTCATATAATTTGGGGTTTTGCCTGACAAACATAATACATTTGAGGATGAAGATAGAAGAGGCTGTCAATATTTTTTTATCTATAAAAACGGGCCGACAGCTATCTCGGAAGTCCATATTGAAGATTAGCCTTATAACGCGTTTCTGCGCTAAGAAAATTCTGGAAAAATCCCTTGCCCTGCCCCAGGCCATAACATTTGAACTTAGATGAGAATAGACCATGGCATAATATATGTTGAGTAAGCCAGGTTCATCCAAACTGGATTTCAACTGCTTTATGGCATAGTATGCTTTATTCAAGTTGGCACAAATATGATCCACTTGTTTTTCCCAATTTAAATTGTCGTCCAGGTAGGTACCCAAAAATTTTATTTCTTCAGAAGCTTGAATATCATAGTTTGGGCATAGACCATTTGGAATATTTCGTCTGAAGTGAAAATTAACACTGATCGATTTTGAAGTATTTAGAATGAGCTTATTTCTTTGGCACCAGGTGCTGAACTGATCAATAATGCGTTCTGATTTGCTGATGAGTTGCTCAGCGTTTTCACCCGATATAGTTATCGTAGTATCATCAGCAAACATTGTAACATAGCCTTCCATTATGTGTTGAGGAAGATCGTTGACATAGAGGAGAAATAGTAACGGTCCTAGAACAGAACCCTGTGGCACACCGAGTTTAACAGTTTTCGACTCAGATGACAATCCATTGCAGATTACGACCATATCTCTATTTGTCATATAGGATTCTATCCAATTTATCATATTTCGTGGAAACCGAAGATTGATAGTTTATTGATGAGAAATTCAGAGCACACTGTATCAAATGCTTTTGATAAGTCGAAAAATAGTGAGATCACATACTTATTACTATCAATTTCTGTGTATATAAAATTCAGGAGGTTATAGGAAGCTGTTTCTATAGATTTATGTTTCCTGAATCCATGCTGAGACGTGCATAGAAGCTTATTTGTTTCCAAATGATCTATAACTCTGAGGGCTACAACTTTTTCAAATAATTTGGATAAGGAGCATAGCAAAGATATTTGCCTGTAGTTATCCATCTCGGTGGAATTACCTTTTTTATGTACAGGTATAACGAGTGATTTTTTCAGAACTTCTGGAAAGTATCCTTGAATTAGAGATTGATTCATTAGGTAGGTTAATGGTACAATAATGGCAGGTAATATTTTCTTAATTGTGACGATTGAGAGTTCATCGAAGCCTGCCGATTTTTTATTCTTCATTTCGGATAGGGCTTTTATTATCTCATATTCAGTAATTGGATGGGATTGAAAGGGTTGAATTATATTTACATTTTCAGTAACAGTACAGGGTAAAGACAAGTTTTGCCCGAAGTGATTTGACACAGAAATTTCTGCTGCATTTGAAAAGTATTCAGCAAATAGTTCTGACACTCCATCTGGGTCTGTTTTTAACCCACCATCTTGTTCAAGGGATATTGATTTTTTTAACTTATTTTTGTTTCTTCCTAGTTCTTCATTGATAATCTTCCATGTCTCTCTAGTTTTGTTTTCTGACTGGTTTATTTTAGAATTAAATTAAATTCCAATATAGGTATTACCATAGAGTTAAACATTGTTATAACATAGAGATGACTTCAAAATTATTTAGTATTTCTCAGGCTGAATCCGACAGCT
Source organism: Gonioctena quinquepunctata (assembly GCA_018342105.1). Classification (NCBI taxonomy): domain Eukaryota; kingdom Metazoa; phylum Arthropoda; class Insecta; order Coleoptera; family Chrysomelidae; genus Gonioctena; species Gonioctena quinquepunctata. The sequence goes on along the minus strand of JAFIRS010003255.1, from coordinate 91,108 downwards.
TTCAATGCCTACCTAACGATAACCTCAACATGGCTTTCTAACGGATTTTGTTTTATCCAGGATGACCCATAGGTCCTTTCCTTGATCTTCGGATTATAATATCTGTTATTTATATAAAGATTTGTTGTCAAAGGAGTTGTGGACACTTCGATAAGATAATTCGGGAACATTTCTGTATATTGAGAACGAGCCTATTGGTTGTAAAGTATTTTGAAAAACGATTTAGATCATTCTGAAGGTCTAAGTAGTCCACGTTGTCTTTGATTCCTTTGTGAATTTTTTGATCATCCACGTATGATAATATTTTAGATGCAATTAAACATTTTTCTATGATACTTAGAAAAATACTGAGTAGTAAGGGACCTAGGTGTGATCCATGTGGTACACCCGAGGTAATTACTGTTTCATGCGATTGAGAGTTATTCAAGGCAATATTTGGTATCTGTTAGAAATATAAGATACATTGACATATACACCAATATTTCCATGTTTCGTTACCAGAGTTGGATGATGTACTTTCGAATGCCATTCACAATTAAACTTACATACAGAGGAACTAAGTTGATAATAACTGATGAAAAACCTTTTCGAAGACAAGCTTTTATTCAGGCCGTGTACTAAAACGTATAAAATGAGTTTGAGTCATCGCTGACAATGATTTGATTATTTTTTTTTTAATTATTTAGTTTTAAAAAGCTTGTCAGGAAAATAGGTACCAAATAATTTGATTGGGCAGTGATTGGTTGGTAAGTAAGAACTTCTCAAAGTATATAACTCCTACAAATTTCAATTTCATTGTTTGGTAAGTAGCAATTCGTTGAAGTATTAATTTCATTACAATTCACGTGACAAGCTTTTTGAAACTAAATGATTCAACAAAAAGTAATCGTATTATTATCAGCGATGACTTAAACTTATTTTATACGTTTTATCACACGGCTTAAAATTTTTGCTTCTTAGTTAGTTCGCTTTGATCTGTTCATTTCTAATAGAGCATCATTATTACAAGGTCTCTTCCCTGTGAGTTTTGAGCTGAAAGAAATCATGATCTCTGACAACAAAAACTCCCACACATCAATTTTGAATAGAATCTGACCATAATCACGAATCTCTTTCACCATTCTGAAGTTGCTATCTTGAATTAATGGTTGAGCTGAAAGAAATTCATGATCTCTGACAACAAAAACTCCCACACATCAATTTTGAATAGAATCTGACCATAATCACGAATCTCTTTCACCATTCTGAAGTTGCCATCTTGAATTTATGAATTTCGACAAAAATTTCATAATATCCGACCCCGAGAACCCCCACATACCAATTTTGAATTGAATCGGACCATAATCACAAAACTCGTCCGCCATATGGGAGCCGTCATCTCATGAATTTTGACAAACATTTTATAATCTCCGACCCCGAATACCCCCACATCCCAATTTTGAATCAAATAGGACCATAATTACAAATCTCGTCCGCTATCTTGAAGTCGCCATTTTGTTTTTTTCTCTAACAAAAATTCCATAATGCATTGCCCCCGGAATTATGAACATCTGCTAGGTCGGTCAAAATTCACCCACGAGATTTGAACCAAACTAACGAACGAACGAACTAACTAACAAATGAAACTGAATAAAAGCTTGTAAAAATCATTAAATATACTAAAATAAAATATTTTTTCTGGCGACTGAAATAGACAGAAGTCAAGTGAACAAAATTGAATGAAAATTTTTGGCTAGTTAATTTTCCTCGCGTGTTTGTGTTGTGAAAATAAAACATTCTCTGCGCAATTTGATCATAATATATTGCGAAAAGAGCGGCAACACTGCCGGGTCTGTGAACGTGGATTAAATGTCAGAAATTGTATGTAATGGCTTGAGAACGCGGTAAAATATAATGGGCTTGTGAACGTGACATAAACTATACAATTAATTTTTTTTCACTTTTTTTACCCCTCTCAGTTCCAGTTATTTTTGGGGATTGTAATAAATGTAGAACACCAACGCGGTAAAATATAATGGGCTTGTGAACGTGACATAAACTATACAATTAATTTTTTTTCACTTTTTTTACCCCTCTCAGTTCCAGTTATTTCTAGTGGGTCTGTGGTGGTCTGATAATTGTAATGGTCTGACAACGTGGGTTAAATCTGTATATATATATATATATATATATATATATATACTTAAGAGGGATTTCTTGGGTTATGGTTCTTCAGACAATTTATAAAAACTTATTTGAAATTTATTGTTTAAAATTTTTTTAAATAACGTTTCGCCTGGAGGCTCCTAGGCTTCATCAGATTTCTACAAAACAAATATTTTTCCTTATGGGACATTGGCTATTTTGTGTATTATATTCTTACCTACAACACTTATTCCGTTTCAAATGGTTTATTGTTTAGCACTTCTGCTGTTTGGAGGTTTTTCTTTCTTTTTTACCATTCTAGTGAGCGATAACAATGTCTCGAAACAAAATTGGTATCTTTTGCTCTTTATGACTTTGCTCTTTCGAAACATTGTTATCGCTCACTAGAATGGTAAAAAAGAAAAACACCTCCAAACAGCGATGTGCTAAACAATAAACCATTTGAAACGGAATAAGTTGTGTAAAATATAATACACAAAAAGCAATCCCATAAGAAAAATATTTGTTTTGTAGATATCTGATGAAGCCTAATCCAAAACGTTATTTAAAAACATTTTAAACAATAAATTTTAAATAAATTTTTATAAATTGTCTGAAGAACCATAACCCAAGAAATCCCTCTTAAGTATAAAATAAATGGTTCAAGAAATATACTATATATATATATACTTCAATTTCTCGGAATAAAGGTCTGATCCAATCAATTCGTATATTTCCTTTCAACGTCGTTTCGACATAGTATTTGTCTTCTTCAATTTAAAACACTTAAATTAAAAACATTGAGTTCGAAATATAACAAGTTATTCAAAACAATATGAAAATATTTGTAATATATATATATATATATATATATATATATATATAGTGTGTCTCACTTCTCATAGAAACACCCCCATAACTAATGGAGTGAGTGACTTACACTGCGCGCCAGGGGCGATGTATATACCGATTTTTGAAAAAAATCATATAAGGATGCAAGATAGGCTCAAAATTCCTGCAGATTCGTGATCAGGACATCAACTTCAATGGCAATACGTATTTTCGCTAAAAAAAAATCAGTTTTGAATAATACGAATTTGTCTCACTTCTCATGGAAACACCCCCCTATCCTTCCATAATTATTGGGGTAGAATTTTCGAATTTTCTGGATCGTAAGATATACCAATGATAAGTCTCTTCTGGGGTTGACCTGAGTGACATACACTGCGCGCCAGGGGCGATGGATAGAACGATTTTTGCGAAAAATAATATTAGAAGGCAAGATAGGCTAAAATTCTTACAGATTCATGGTCAGGACGTCAACTTCAGTCACATCCATATTTTCGCTGAGAAATTTTCCCTTCTGGAAAATCCGAATTCGTCGCACACCCCATGGAAACGCCCCCGTAACTTCCCTAATTATTGGAGTAGAATTCTGTTATTTTCACGATCGTTAGATATACCGAAGATGAGTCTAAATATCTCCTGGAGTTACCCTGAGTGACATACACTGCGCGTCAGGGGCGATGGATTAAACGATTTTTGCGAAAATTAATATTAGGGGGCAAGATAGGCTCAAAATTGATAACTCTCGTTTCGGACGTCCATTGTCTCAATGGATTTGGAAGGTTTTTACGACGTTTCGAATGCTTGTATCTGCAATCGTCCTAAGGTGAATACTGACAAGCTTAAATGGCACTTACTTATTCATATGTCTGTCGGTGCAATGGTGCATGCAATTCCGCCATGTGCAGTGTTGCGGGTGATTTTGGGCGGTGTGGTGGTGCGTGAAGTTTCGCGCCTCTGCTGTCCGCCAGGAAGGACAAAGGAAGAGAAGAAAACGTGAGAACATTGGTGAAAACGACGAGAAGTCACTAGATGAAGAATCAAACCACATCAGAGATAACCTTCACCGGATTGGATACCCCAAGGAACTCCTAGGAGAAGTATTGAAACAACTCCAGAGACCTAAGACATTTGAAGTGCAACAACAAAACACAGTGATCTGCCTTCCGTACATCAGATGTGTTTCCGAGACGATCAGAAGGATCGAAAACAAGTTCAATATCAAGAGCTGCTTCCAATCCAGCAGTATTCACGGAGTTTCCTTACCAAGACCAAACTCGACAACAGAAATGAAACCAGTAAGTATTATATTTATGAAGTTACGTGTGAATGCGGAGATCCCTACATTGGAGAGACAAAGAGGGCGTTATAGGCTTGATTGGATAAGCAGAAGAAATGGACTAAACGCAGGAAAACGTCAAAATCGGGAATTGCTGACCTCGCCTGGTCTGAGCACCATCAAATTATATGGCAAGACGCAAGTTCTCTACATAGAAAGGAGTATTGTTTCAAACGAAAGTTCAAAAGAATTGCCTACATCGAAGCCAATAACGCCTTCAATCAACCAAGCGTTGAGATCAAAAACCTATGGAAACCAATTTGTCCTTTCTGGCAGGCTGCAGAGGCGCGAAACTTCACGCGCCACGACATCGCTCAAAATCACACGCACCCCTGCACATGGCGTAGCACTTAAGTTCGCCAGTATTCACCTGAAGACGATTGCAGATACAAGCATTCGCAACGTCGTGAAAATCTTTTGAATCCATTGAGACGATGGACGTCCGAAACTCAGGTTGACCATAGGAGAGATTAAGACTCATCTACGGTATATCTAACGAACGTGAGAATTACAGAATTCCACTCCAATAATTACGGAAGACACGGGGGCGTTTCCATGGTCATGACAAATTCGGATTTTTCAGAACTGAACATTTTTCAGCGAAAATACAGATTATCACTAAAATTTATTGCCTGATCCTGAATCCCTGAGAGTTTTGAGCCTATCTGGCACCCCAATACTATTTTCCGTAAAAATCGTTCTATACATCGCCCCTGGAGCGCAGTGTATGTCACTCAGGTTAACCCCACATGAGAGTTGGACTCATCCTCGGTATATCTAATAAAAAATTTCAGAATATATATATATATATATAAATATATATATATATATAATATATATATATATAAATATATATATATATATATATATATATATATATAAATATATATATATAAATATATATATATATATATACAGTGACCGGCATTTTAATATAGTATTTTGACAAATGTCGATACATGCAATCGCTTTTGCATCAAAAGGAACCTCAAAAGATGTTGTACAGTGCCATTCGTCATTTCTTGTTTGGCGGGAAATTTAAAAAAATTTAAAATTATGTCTCAAAACACACTTATTTGGGAAAATATTGAAAAATGTTATTTGGAAAAGTTGTTTAGAACGACATTTCATAGCTATGCACAGTTTGGAAAAAATCTGAGATGAAAAAATAAAAATCAGTTTTTGCCATAAAAAAATTTCAATCTGGAAAAATACATTTCTGACAAAAAAACTCATTAGTAAAGCCCAAGAGTAATATTTTGATTTTGTAAAGATTCACCAGCTACTTCTATTTTATTCGAAGAAAATTTTAAATCTGTGGATTTGCCATGTGTTCAGCTGCTTCATAAGAGGTCACAGAAATATCTTCAGAACATTATAATCCCGATACTGTTTATTATTGACAGAGAACCATGTATCTACAGAAGTTTAATATGAATTTTTTATTAGAACAAAAAATTGATTCAATTTTTTACATAATTACATTTTATAATAAAATTAGAAGCTGAAATAATTATAAACAAAACAATTTAATGCATACTCGAAAGTTCGTTAATGTCCAATACTCGACGTGTCCACCCTGACGTTCAATTTATGTAGTTGTTCGGGATTTCATTTCTCTGGACACATTTCGCAGCATTTGTGGTGTAATGTTATTGATACATTGTCGTATTACTTCTTCTAAATGGTCGATATTACGAAATGGCCGATGTTTATAAACCCTACTTTTGAGGTAACCCCATTGAAAAAAAATCCAAGGGCGTCAAATCTGGAGATCTTGCAGGCCACGGGTATTCTGAATATCGTCCTATCCATTTATGAGGAAAGTGTTCGTTAAGCCACGCTCTGACTTCAAAGGTTTTATGTACTGACGCTCCGTCTTGTTGGAAAAAAATATCATTCCTATTTTGCAGCGGTAATCCATCTAAGAAATAAAAAAATACATTATTTAAAAACACTAAATAATTTCGTGAATTAAGGTTGCCCCTAAAAAAGTAAGGCCCAACGATCTGTGTATCTAATATGCCTCACCAAACATTAGTTTTGAAAGAAAATTGACTTTTTGCCTCTATCTTCCAATTTGGGTTCTCATCAGCCCACCATCTACAATTCTGGGAACTGACAGTACCGTTTGATGTAGAAGTCGCCTCATCAGTAAATAAAATGTTTGTAGGAAAATGTTGGCATTCTTCAATCATGCCTTGAAACCAAAATGAAAAATCTAAGCGTGCATCAAAATCTCTATCGAGTAAGGTGTGGATGAATTTTGGTTTGTATGCACGAAATTTATTATTCTTTAAAATTCTTCTTATGTTTGTTCCTGCCTCTCCGATAGTGCCATCCGTGGATTTTCTGTGACCGATAACAAAACATTAAAGGTACCTTCCTCATTAGTGACGGGCTTTCTATGTGGAATTTTGTAACGATTTTCTACACTGCCTTGTAGCTTTAAATTTGTTTAAAATACGCAACACAGTAGATCCATCGCTATTCTTATTTGGATATCTAGCATTGAATATATCTGCTGCTTCTCTGGAACTATGAAAACGCTCACCACATATTAAGACGAGCTCAATTTTTTCTTGCAAACTCAGCTTTTCTTGGGGCATCTCTAATTATTGTTAACACATAACAAAATGTTACTTTCACAATAAACAAAACTATAGAATAACGTCGATAAAAACACCTGGATAAATAATAACACTACTTAATCGTTTGACACCTCTTAATAACACATTTCATTATTAGTCAATTGTTTCATGGCCTCTTTGATCATGAGGAAATCTGTCGATCCACGCATCAACAATGATAATATTGTATGATTCCAACAATTTGCCAAAAATCAATAAATTTTTTGTTTGAATAAAAAATTCAATTTGAAATTATGTAGATACAAGGACCTTTATTAATAATGAACAGTATAGGGATTATAATGTCCTGGAGATATTTCAGTGACCTCTTATGACGCAGCTGAATACATGGCAAATCCATAGATTTCAATTTTTTTCCGAATAAAATTGAAGTAGCTTGCGAATATTTACAAAATATCATTTAAAATGTTACTGTTGGCCTTACTAATGAGTTTCTCTGTCTAAAATGTATGTTTCTAAATTGAAATTTTTATTATGGCAAAAAATTGATTTTTATTTTTTTATCCCAGATTTTTTTCAAAACTTGTACATAGCTATAAAATAACGTTCTGAACAACTTTTTCGAATAACATTTTTCGATATTTTCCCAACTAAATGTGTTTTAAAACCTAATTTTTAATTTTTTCAAATTTCCCTCCAAACACGAGAAGACGAACGGCACTGTACAACGTCTTTTGGGGTTGCTTTTGATGCAGAAGCGATTGCACATATCGATATTCGTCAAAATTTATTAATAAAAGAATTTCCCATATGATGCGTACTTTCTGCCGGTCACTGTATATATATATATATATATATATATATATATATATATATATACATATATATATATATATTTATATATATATATATATATATATATACTTTGCTGAAAAAAAAACGAATACATGCGATCTACAATAAAAATGATAATAAAGAAAAGAAAACAACAACACACATACCTTTACCATACATAGACAAACTATCAATAAAATTATTGAAACAATGGAAAAACACAACATAACTAAATCACACACCGACTGCAAAATACGAATAAGACATTTATTACATGCACTCTATGATCGAGAGTTGGTACTACCTTTCTGTGAAATTCATATAGCGCAGTTTCTTTACTAGGATTACAGAAACCGGGAAGGAAAAATAATTACTATTGAAAAATGAAACTAGTTGTTCTTTCATTTTGAGTTCATAGATTTTGAAAATACTCGACAAAACACTGATAGCCCGGTAATTGCCATAGACATTGGGGTCGCCTTTTTTATATATGTATATATGGGAGTTACTACTGCAAGCTTCAGTTTTTTTGCAAAAATGCCATTTTCCAATATCTGCATTCTTTTATTAGTTTGTTGGAAATATGATCGTAACCTGCAGAGTTAGTGTTTTTAAGTTTAGTTATCATTTTCACAAAGCGGGTACATAAACAGAGATTTATAATTCAATGGTAAATTAATATCTGTAGAATTCGTGTCCCTTCACTAGAGATTGAAGATGAGTCAGTGAAATGGGTATTGAAATTATTTTCAGCTAGTATATTACTTGGAATATTAACATTATTCTCCATTATGAGAATTTCCTGTGTATTTTGAGATTTAAAAAAATCTTATTAGTAGTTTTTGTTGTATTATTGGATTTTGCTATTTCAGTATCATAATGTTCTATTTGAATTTGCCTCAGTTTTTAACCGACGAAATCAAAAAGGAGGAGGTTCTCTAGTGACGCGTATATTTTTTTTGTGTATTATCACCGCAATTCGATTCTGATGTTTTTCTTTATTGAATAGAATTACTTCGAAGTTGGTCTCATTTGAAATAGAACGGAAAAATTCATCCATAAGGGTAGCCAAATGGAGGATATTGATCGTTCACCCTCTCAATTTTGGTCCGTTAACCGATTCTATCAGGAATAACTCTGTAGTGGGTTTTCCGATTTGGAGGATTTTTTAAATTAGATTAGGGTATACCTCACTTATGAACTTTGGCACACATATGTAGTTGACGTTAACATATCCTCCTACATCTGTCACAATAATTACATTCTATGTAGGGATGGAATTATATACAAAGTGATGAAATCGACTAACCAGAACTTCCAAAAATAATTTATATTGTATAACAATAAATAGTTAAAGTAGATAATCATAATATTTAACAGTTATTAGTTGAAGTAAGGTAGGTAAGTAAGTATTTTGGAAGTAATCAAAAATTGAGTAGGTAGTTATTAATACATGTCAGCTAGGAAAAATTTAAAACTAAAAACTTTTTAACAAAAAATGTATTCAACTGAAAAACAAAAAACAAAATAAACCTTCTTAGTCCTAATGATAATTGACCTCCTAAACTAATGTGAGTAACTAGCAATTGAATTAGGTAAAGCGTAAAATGATGGCGTTTTGATTACTTTTTTCAAAGTAATATAATGATCTTCGATTATTGTTTGTTTGGCGCCGACTCAAAATTAGTTACTCACATTAGTTGAGGAGCTCAATTATCATTAAGAGTAAAAAGGTTTATTTTATTTTCTGATTTTCAGTTGATTTTTCGTCGATTCAATTTTTTGTTGAAAAGTTGTTTCCCTATATGTTTGATTATGGTGCTTGTAGATGCCCTTGAATTCCACGAAATTTTTGGCTAGATCACTATATAGCGCAACCAGATTTCTGAGCCCAGCAAGTTCCGGAGAATCAGCTCTATTGTTATTATTATTATAATGAGCATTACATTTTTTTATAGGAGAAGATGTTTCATAATAATATAGAAGTATCCGAGATAAACAGTCAAAAGCCTTATCCGGACACGTTATTTTATAGGAAAGGAATGTTTTGAATGTTGCAACATTATCAGCACTGTGAACAGGATTATTGATTGGCCTATTAGAAGAAATTACATTTATTCTTATGTAGATTGCATGATGATGCGATAAGTAATAATATTTTGCTTCAGCAGTGTAGCTACCATCAAAATGTATTGAAAAGTTATCTATACACGTTCTCGAAATTGGCGTTATTCGAGTTAGCATTGAAATGTTTGTTTTCAGGTTGAAATGCAATGCAATGGTCAAAAAGAGTCAGGTGAACTACATTTATCACAGTTGAACAATTTCAATTTCCTGAAACAATCTGAAGAATCTCAATTAGGTGCAGTTTGGTACTAGGTGAACTATATTTTGGATAATCTGTTACAGAGTACTCAATATAGAAAGTAATTTTATTATCAACAACATCATTTGTTTTTCCATAACAAAATATAAATTTATCAAAATAAAATCACTTGATGAAATAATCCAACACTCCCCCTATTTCATCAAGATCCAAAATATTGAGTTCAGAACGCATGGTCGAAATCTTATCTTTTGGTAGAGGTTTTGTCATGATGTCCGCCAACTGAAGTTTGGATTCCACATAGTTCACGCTTACTTCTCCGTTTTCAAAAATTGCACGAACGTAGTGAAATTTCACGTCCACATGCTTCGTTCTTTTATGGAATTCGGGATTATTTGCAAGTTTTATCGAACTTTGGTAATCAACTTTTATTACAGTTGGTATATTTTCCGCAACGTCGAGTTCTTTCAATAATTGACGTAGCCAAACAGCTTATCTGCCTCCGAAAGAAAGAGCAATATACTCTGCCTCAGTTGTGGGAAGTGCTACAACTTGTTGACTTCATGAACATCATGTAACTGTAGATCCATTGATCATAAAAACGTATCCAGTTCTAGACTTCCTGGTAGTGACATCTCCAGCATAGTCTGCATCGGTGCATCCACACAAATCAATCCCATTCAATTCTTCTCATTTTCCATATATTATTCCAAAACTTTCCGTGCCTTGTAAGGAAAAGGTAAAGAATATGAGATCACCCAGTATCTTCACGAAATTTTATAGGTGCTTCAAAACATGGTAAAAACAGTATAGCAATCGAAAATTTTGCGCGGAAAAGATAATATTAGGAGATATGGGCCCCCAAGGTCCATGAAGAGAGGTTATAGGATATTACTTTTGGAAATTATAAACTGATATCAACAATTTCTATTTACACTAAAAAGTAACTGCACACACGTTTACCTTTTAGTAATATTAAAATCACATAATTTTCGATAAAAACACGAAAAAACTTCGATTACTTTTCATATAATTTTACAGAAAAAATGTCAAAAATCAAATGTTATGATTATTCGAAACTTGAAGTTTATTGATATGCGACGTTGCCTATGTCTCCAAAAGGGGAAAAGAAAATACTGAAATTCAATGTGTCATACATATTGAGCATATAAATGATAAGTATTATAGCATGAAATAACGATCTGATATCTGTAAAATGCAAAGTATATTTCACCACGCTTCTTGATAGTGATTATAATTTGGAAAATTAAGCATGATGTGCCGCATTTAGGAAGTTACCAAACATATAAAATAATGTGACTTCAGATTATTTTGTTTTAAGTAATTTTAAACTGGACCAAAAAACGCATTTGGATTGGATGTTTTCTTGTATGCCTGGCATACAAGAAAACATCCAATTAATTACTTACGTAAAAGAAGGAACATAACCTAACCTAACCTAACTTGGCTAACCTTGTTACCCAAGTTGACTGCAATCTAATCAACCTTACAAGGCGACGCTTTGCTCCGCTCGCGAACATTTCGATCAAATCGATTTCTAACGTAAAAAGAAGGAACACAACCTAACCTTACTTGGCTAACCTTGCTATCCAAGTTGAATGCAAGCTAATCAACCCTATAAAGCGACGCTTCGCTCCGCTCGCAAAAATTTCGATCCAATTAATTGCGAAAATCCGGATTGGCCAAATTCACTTGAATAGTTGGCAACGTGGCATACCCATAAAACGCCAAGATCAATGCAACCACCAATATTTGATTTTTGACAGTTCATGTGAAAAATTTCATGAAACATAATCGGAGTTTTTTCATGTCTTTATTGATCAATAAGTGATTTCAATATTGCTTAAACGTTAAATGAGTAACTGTACACTCATAGTTTAGTGCAAAAAGCTATTCTTTATATCAGTTTGCAGTTTCCAAAAGTGATATTCCATAACCTCTATGTATGGACCTTCTGGGGCCCATATCTCCTAAAATTATCTTTTCCGCGCTAAATTTTCGATTACTATACTGTTTTTATCGTCTTCTGGAGCGCCTGTGAAAATTTCGTGAAGATACTGGGTGATCTCATATTCTCAACCTTTACCCTTGTAAATATCTTAGGATTTTCTTGACAGTCCAATGTTCGGAGCTATAATTATTCAAAAACTGACTGGCATAGCTTACAGCAAATGCTATGTCTGGACGAGAAATCATAGCTACCCACTCGATATGGTATATTTGGGCGTTCTTCATTTACATTCAAATCATTCTGGAGTTGCAAACCTGATTGAAATGGAATATTCGAGGTAGAACAATCAGACATGTTGAACTTTTCCAAAATTTTCTTCACAAAACACTGATGAGTGATTCCGATTTGTTTATTCCTCCTGTCCCTCCATAGTTCGATACCAATGAAACATTTCACATCACCACGAGTGATTTCAAAATTCGTGCTAGTAATTTCTGAACAGTGTCATTTGGCTTTGTCAAAATTAGTCCATCATCTACAAAGAGCGCCAAATAAATTATATCATCATCGATATTTCCTACAAAAACACAATGATCGGCATTTGTTTGTTTCAACTCAAATTTCTCCAGGAACTTTCCAAATTTATAATTCCAACATCGCGGAGACTGTTTGAGTCCATACAAACGTTTGTTCAGTTTGCAAACCAGATTATCAGGTGTTTCAAAACCTTTGGGTTGCTTCATAAAAATGGTTTCACTTAAATTTCCAAACAAAAACGCCGTTTTAACATCGAATTTAGCGATTTAAAGATCATACTCAGCAGCTATTGCAAGTAGCACCCGGATAGATTCATACCTTACTACGGGAGAAAATGTTTCATGACGATCTATGCCTTCTTTTTGAGCGAATCCTCTTGCAACTAGTCAGCTGTATCTTTCATCCCCTTCTGAGGATTTCTTTACTTGAAACGCCCATTTACAGTCAATAATATTGAAAATTTTCGGCTTTCCTTGCAAAATTCAAGTGCCATTTTCCTTCAGAGAATTCATTTCCTCTTGCATTGCCAACAACCAACGGTCAGATTCTTCTGAAGTTATCGCTTGCTGATAGGAAGTTGGAATATCAACATCTGCAATCATTGCACTGAAATATTTTGGGTTTGAATTTGATATCTATCACGTAAATCATACTTGTTTTCTCCAATTGGGTTTTCTTGTTCATTATCTACGTTTCCACCGTCTTCATAGCTTACACATTCGATCTCATCAATTGAAGGTTGCAGAATATCAACTTCATTTTTGAAAACCAATTTCACATGTATGTCACTTTTTTCACTTCCTTGGTTAGGAACATCCGCTTCATCAAAACGAACATTCGCATATTCTTTTTCATACCCAACCAAAATCATTTCGCGACTTTTTTATCCCATTTCTTTCTCAATTCCTTTGGATTATACATGAAGGCCACTGATCCAAAAATTCGAATATGTTGTATATTGGGCTTTCTACTGAACCAATTTTCGTTTGAGGCATTTGCTTGGATATGGTTCTCTTGAGAACATATACAGAAGTATTCACAGCTTCTGCCCATAGCTCCACACTCAAGTTCCTCGAATACAACATAGACCGAGCACTATCTACAGTAGTTTCAATATCCCTTTTGGATCTTCCATTTTGCTCATGTGCATAAGGTGCCATTGTTTCACAAATTATACCTTTTTCTTGGAAAAATGTTCGCATGTTCTCATTTATGAACTCCGTGTCATTATCATAGCGAAAAACTTTGATCTAATTACCAGTCTGCCTTTTCACAAGTGTTTCAAACTCAACAAATTTTTGAAAGACATTAATGTTGTGAAAAGTAGATTGTCCTGAATCCAGTACAATCGTCTTTTAATAACAGGAAATATCGCTTGGAGATACTATATTGGAGGGACCGAAAAACATCTGAGTGTATGAATTCTCCGGGCTTCTGTGCTCTGGGGCGATTCGATTGAACAAAACTCCTTCGATTCTGCTTGCCTAGGCTTCGCAAACAAACTCTGGTTCATCTGTAATGCATGCTCCTTTAACTGCACCGCTTTTTATAGTGTCTTTGACATGTCCCAATCTTTCATGCCAAAGTTTCAGAGTATTTGTTGTTTTTGCATAACATTCAATTTCATCAACTTTGAATAGCATTTTGAACATGTTGCCTCGTCCCACACCCACGCAAGATAGTTCACCATCAGAATTGCGAAATTCGCATCGGTCACTGTTGGCCGTCATCACGAAACCTTCATCTGTAATTTTGCCCACTTCTTATTTCAGGTATATAAAGTACATCTGTAATAACTTTGTCTTCCCAAACACCTTCGATATTAGGTTTCACCTTGATTTCTCCGATTGCTGCTGCTTTCACAACTTTGTTATGTGCAATTAACAGTGACTCCATCGTTCATCGGTTTCAAACTGTGGAACCATTCTTTTCTGAATGACATATGCACACTTGCATCACTATCAGCCAACCAAATATCATCTTAATTGTCTTCATTGTCCACCCAGTTTTCGATACTACTGGGTGAACCACAAGTGAGAGCTTCCCTGCCATTTCTACGAGTAGAATCACTTTTGAAATTCACATTTCCAGATTTCTTTGCTTTTCTGATCGGACATTCTTTCCACCAATGGCCTATTTGTTTGCAACATACGCATTTAGTTTTTTGTTTGAGATCTTGGATATTCTGTTTCCTTGTGGAATATTTTAGATTTGTATAGTTTTTTATAGATTTGATTTGAAGAGCCAAATTGTCTTCATTGACATCTGACGCCGACATATTCTGTTCTTCTTTCAAAAGTCTTGCGGTAAGATCTGGCAGAGTTTGTTTCCTGGGATCGACAGAATCCCATGCTGTTACCGGCATTGCATATTTTGGTGGTAGGCTATTGATTATTTTGGAAATCACAGCAACATCAGATATGTCTTCACCCATATCTTTCAACTGTTTGACTATAGATTCAATATCAGAAATAAAATTGGCAATATTTTGTCCTCTAGACACATGCAGTTCATAAATTTTTTTGTGAATTATATGTTTTGAAACTTTTGTCTTTTGCTCGTGAACCATAATCAGTTTCTTCCACATTTCCCCAGCAGTTTGGCAATTACCTAAGTACGATAATTGATTCTCATTGATGGATGATAGAAATATGGCCATGGCTTGCTTGTCTTTCCTCTCCCACTTTTTAATATCTTCGGCATTGGTAGCAGATATTATAGGCTTCTCTCCAGTGACTAATTCCATCAAATCACTGGCCCTCAATACGATAGAAACACTGAATTTCCATAACTGGAAGTTAGTTCCATCGAATTTAACGATTCTTGTATTATCAACTTGAGCCATTTTCAGAAACGTCACTGTCAATTCCTCTATATATGGTGCGATTTATCTTTTGAAAAGTCGCCAATTACTTAAACCTCTCCTCAATAACGTAAAACAAGGTACTGTGGGCCCATAACCTTTTGGATAATCTGTTACAGAGTACTCAATATAGAAAGGCAAAAGTAGCAAGATGAAAAATTGACTTCAAAATAAAATCACTTGATGAAATAACAGGTGCTCATGTGCATAAGGTGCCGATGTTTCACAAATTATACCTTTTTCTCGGAAAAATATTCGCATGTTTTCATTTATGAACTCCGTGCCATTATCACAGCGAAAAACTTCAATCAAATTACCAGTCTGCCTTTTCAAACCCAACAAATTTTTGAAAGACTTCAGATTTATGTTGTAAAAAGTAGATTGTCCTGAATCCAGTACAATTGTCCTTTGATAACAGGAAATATCGCTTGGAGATACTATATTGGAGGGACCGAAAAACATCTGAGTGTATGAATTCTCCGGGCTTCTGTGCTCTGGGGCGATTCGATTGAACAAAACTCCTTCGATTCTGCTTGCCTAGGCTGCAGGCTTCGCAAACAAACTCTGATTCATCTGTAATGCATGCTCCTTCAACTGGGCCGCTTTTTATAGTGTCTTTGACATGTCCCAATCTCCCATGCCAAAGTTTCAGAGTATTTGTTGTTATTGCATTACATTCAATTTCATCAACTTTGAATAGCATTTTGAACATGTTGCCTCGTACCACACCCACGCAAGATAGTTCACCATCAGAATTGCGGAATTCGCATCGGTCACTGTTGGCCGTCATCACGAAACCTTTATCTATAATTCTGCCCACTTCTTACTTCAGGTATATAAAGTACATCTGTAATAACTTTGTCTTCCCAAACACCTTCGATATTAGGTTTCACCTTGATTTCTCCGATTGCTGCTGCTTTCACAACTTTGTTATGTGCAATTCTAACAGTGACTCCATCGTTTATCGGTTTCAAACTGTGGAACCATTCTATTCTGAATGACATATGCACACTTGCATCACTATCAGCCAACCGAATATCATCTTAATTGTCTTCATTGTCCACCCAGTTTTCGATACTACTGGGTGAGCCTCAAGTGAGAGCTTCCCTGCCATTTCTACTTTTGAAATTCACATTTCCAGATTTCTTTGTTTTCTGATCGGACATTCTTTCCACCAATGGCCTATTTATTAGCAACATACGCATTTAGTTTTTTGTTAGAGATCTTGGATATTCTGTTTCCTTGTGGAATATTTTAGATTTGTGTGGTTTTTTATAGATTTGATTTGAAGAGCCAAATTGTCCTCATTGACATCTGACGCCGACATTTTCTGTTCTTCTTTCAAAAGTCTTGCGGTAAGATCTGGCAGAGTTTGTTTCCTGGGGTCGACAGAATCCCATGCTGTTACCGGCATTGCATATTTTGGTGGTAGGCTATTGATTATTTTGGAAATCACAGCAACATCAGATATGTCTTCACCCATATCTTTCAACTGTTTGACTATAGATTCAATATCAGAAATAAAATTGGCAATATTTTGTCCTCTAGACACATGCAGTTCATAAAATTTTTGGTGAATTATATGTTCTGAAACTTTTGTCTTTTGCTCGTGAACCATGATCAGTTTCTTCCACATTTCCCCAGCAGTTTGGCAATTAACTAAGTACGATAATTGATTCTCATTGATGGATGATAGAAATATGACCATGGCTTGGTTGTCTTTCCTCTCCCACTTTTTAATATCTTCGGCATTGGTAGCAGATAATATAGGCTTCTCTCCAATGACTAATTCCATCAAATCACTGGCCCTCAATACGATAGAAACACTGAATTTCCATAACTGGAAGTTAGTTCCATCGAATTTAACGATTCTTGTATTCTCAACTTGAGCCATTTTCAGAAACGTCACTGTCAATTCCTCTATATATAGTGCGATTTCCCTTTTGAAAAGTCGCCAATTACTTATACCTTTTCTCAATAACGTAAAACAAGGTACTCTGGGCCCATAACCTTTTGGATAATCTGTTACAGAGTACTCAATATAGAAAGGCAAAAGTAGCAAGATGAAAAATTTACTCCAAAATAAAATCACCTGATGAAATAATCCAACACTATAATATGGCATTTTAGTGTTCTTGCTCGTCAGCATCTCGACATCACCTACCCTAATCGCTGGATTGGACATGCAGGACCTCAACATTGGCCCGCTCGCAGTCCTGATATGCATCCTCTAGATTTCTATTTATGGGGTCATCTGAAGGCTCTCGTTTATAAAACCCCTATACTAGATGTGAATGACTTGAGGAATCGAATAAGTGACAATTGCAATGTCATAAGGAATACTCCAGGTATTTTTGAACGTGTCAGACAATCAATGACACATCGATTGCAGTCGTGTATTTTATCAGACGGTGGATATTTTGCTCATTTACTTTAAGGTCGAAATTGTTTATTTTTTACTTTAGGTTTGTATTTTATGGTGTCCATGGATAATTTGTAGAATAAGTTGAAGTATTTTTTTCTCGAAAACGAAGCTTGATATGAATAAAACACAAGGGACCAAAGAGTTGTATTTTCAGTTGTTTAATCTGTAAAAATAAAATACTACCAAAAAAAAGGAATTTTTTTTCCTTAGTATTGTTGGCTGTGGTGCCCACTGAGACGCCCCTGGACCAAATAATTGCCTTATTACTTCAAATAGCTGTACCACATTTCAACCACATCGGTTTCAGGATATTCAGGATATTTTATAAATATCTTTTTTTCAATACTTCAACGCCCTGTATCTCAGAAACGAAGCAACTCCGGACATATGTTCATAAGAACTTTTTTTTGTCAAATGACCTAACGAATCACCCCCTGAAGTTTCGTATCGTAGTCCTGTATATATATATATATATATATATATATATATATATTCAGAACCACCTTGGTGACCCTCTATCCAACGGAATACCCTGTATATGTTTTAACAGTGTTCCATTTTTTTATTCTGCCCAATCCCGGGAAAACTATAAGTTGTTGGAATTCAAAGAGTACACGACGCTGAAAACGAGTCTTCTGAAGGGATTTTATTATTATTGCGCAGGATGCCAGCGGAATGACCAGCAGGAAACTTGGTTCTGCTTCATGTTGATTACAAATAATACAACTGTTAGTTTTAAGTGCCCATCAAGATTTTTGTTCATTCCGGAATTAACAGTAATCGCACTTCGAGAAATAGGGAATTAACTTTTTTGTTTCAGCCATTTGCACGTGCTCATTTTATTGAAACACAACGGTTGAAATTTTGCATCTCAATATATTCGGCAGATATATGAAGAAGAATTAACAAGTTTTTTGGGTTCATATGGTATCTATGGAGTTACGGTACCAACAATCCATCACCGATTGTATTGTCGTGAATTGGGGTTTGTTCACGACTAACTAGGTAGATTGTGATCCTTCATTGATTGAAAACACTTTGTATAAAAATTAAAGAAAAATATTTATTAAAAGGCCTTCAAGAATCAAATGAATTATTAATGAAAAATCAAACAATGAATCCCTTCTAGTACCTAGTTATGAATTTAAAATGTATAGAACTAATATTTTTTACTTACAGAAATAAATGTGGACTAATTCCAAAAACCATAATCTTGAAATTGATAATGGGGCTTCTCAACTTTCCAACTCTCTAACTGTCCCCATTTTCCAATCTAGCTTTGGGCACGGCAAAAACTCAACGTCGACTTCCCGATCAAACCATCAGTCGTCACTTTTAAAAACTCTTGTTTATGTTTTGATAAGTCGTGTTTTGCAGAATAAGCACATTATGACCCACTTGAAAATTATACTGATTGTTTTACTCTACGGGGTGTTTGATACATTTTTGACAGTATAATGTGACAATATACAAGTCTGTCTCGTTTTTTCAAACATCCTTAATGATCGGGATCCTCAAAGTCATTTTTCATAGAGATTAGTCCTCGAAAAAAAAATTACATTGTTAATAAAGCTCAGTGAAGATGGAGATACCCCTATATTTTAGTCATTTTTGAATACAGAGATTTGATTTTTGGTACAGACGTAGAGCTTTATGGGCCGCACTTTTCGCAATACTCAGCCCGAGTGACAGCTTCAAACCCAGCCTACTGCGACCCCGCGAAAAGGGCAAATTCTCCATATTTTACTTCTCGTTGGAGATACCGAAAAAAGTTATTTGAAAAAGTTGCTTAGAAATCGATTTTGACCTTACACGCCAAATTCGAATTTTGAATTTTTTTGTAATTTTCATATTCAAGTCCGATTTTCAATTAATGGTTCTCAATAAGAGGCTAGAGAAATGATAAAATAGTCAAAATCAATGAAATAAACGTATTGAAATAACTAAAATTGAAAATTATTATTTTATCAAATGCAAGTTGATCGAATTTAGTCTCCTTTACTAGCCTGTCTCCAATTTTGAGGGATTTCTCAATTTTCTGTTGAATATGATTGGTTGCGATTAATAGAATTTGCATGATTATGGATGGAAAATCGTCATTCTCAGTGTTTCAAAGAAGTCTCATATTTTGTGTTGCAACAGTTTTCAATTCGGGCTAGAGTGTCATGGGAATAAATGAACTATTTATAACAAATGTCAGTTTGAAAGTAAATGCGTTAAAAACAGTAACAAAATGCCCATTGAACGTCTTAATTTACGGGAAAAAATTGAACTAATAATGTTAATTGGTGATGGTGCTCGAAGTAGCAGACAAGTTGCTCATGAATTCAACAGAAGACATCCGTAACGAAATCGTATTCGACATGGAACGGCAGCCTCCGTGAATAAACTTTTTACTCATACCGGAAGTGTATTAAATAATCGTCCAGTTATTGACAACCCTCATCGAAATCGAAGGTACCATGTTGATAATAGCTTCAGTTCGTGCCAATCCCAAAACTAGTTTGCGTGAAAGGTCTGAGCAATTGAATTTGAGAGAGAAAATCAGAAGATGTCTCGTTCGTCATAAAATCAAACCTTTTTAACCAAAGTTCTTGCACACATTGAAAGAAGGTGACGAATATAAACGATTCGATTACTGCTATTGGGCCCAAGGAATTTTTTTAAATGATAGAAATTTCCTAAGAAAAATTTTGTTCACTGATAAGGCTATGTTCACTACCAATGGAATAGTATCTGCTCAAAATTGCAGATACTGATCTACCAAAAATCCTCACTGGGTGATAAACTTTAAGGACCAATACTCTCAAAAAGTTAATGTATGGTGTGGTATTTTGGGCGACAGAATAATTGGACCATTTTTCTTCAATAATACCATTAACGCTGAACGACTATTGAATTTTTTTGATAATGAATTCTGGGAACTCATTGAAAATCTACCCCTCAATGAGCGACAAGGGATGAACGTTCAGCTAGACGGAGCTTCCGTTCATAATTCTTGAATGGTTCGAGAGTGGTTTAACGAACATTTTCCATCACGTTGGATAGGTAGAAATAGCCCATATGAACAATCGCTCTCCTGACATAACACTAATTGATTCTTACTTCTGGGGAACTGTCAAGAATAAGGTTTACAAGTCTAGGCCACGAAATCGATAGGAACTTTGTGAGGGAATAAGGCAAGCCTGCCGTGAAATAAGTATTCCAGAACTCAGGAGAGTGGCCAATAATAATAGAAAAATAATTGATAAATGTATCAGAATTGAGGGCGGACCTGTTGAGAGAGACAATATTTGAAACTGACTTCCAATATTAGTGTTTATTTCATTTCCTGTTCGAATTCGGTCCAATGAATAGTTTTTCATTAATTGTCATTTGATTTTGACCGATTTTATATCGTCTCTGTGGCTTTTTGGTAACAACTCGCTTTTAAAAAACGCAAAGCTGTGATGAATTAAATCAGTTAATACTAAAATTCCAAATTCAAGCTCCGCCTCTGGATAGTTGTCAAATAAGCTGACGTTTTTGTAATTGTTCAAGTTTTTGTATATTTAATAATTTGTGTATTGTCGATCCAACTTTCAACTGTTTTAGCAGGTTTTAGTACTTCAAAAAAAGAAATGGTACGTGCTTTAGGTGATAAAGTAGCAGCGATCCTAATTCTTGGTGAAACTGGACAAAATATTCATGCAGCAGAACGCATTTTCAATGAGAGGTTTCCCGATCGCCCCGTTTCGAGGACTTATTTAAGGGAGCTTCTTCGTAAGTTTGAAACAACGGGTAGTATTAATGATGTGAAACGATCTGGAAGACCACAAATTTCTGATGAGAAAAAAATTGATATACTGGCAGAAGTAATAGTTAATCCTACTTCTTCAACAACTCACGTTGCATCTACCTGTGGAGTCAGTCGAAGTACAGTACACAGGGTGTTGAAAAAAAACAAATTTCATCCATACAAATTAAAAATGGTTCATCAGATGACGACCCAGACCGAAGACTAGAATTTTGTGAAAATATGGAAACTAAAATCAACCAACAGCCAGACTATGCCAAAACAATTTGTTTTAGTGACGAAAGTACTTTCTATCTAAATGGAAATGTAAATACACAGAATGTATTGGAGTGGCGCAAATCCTCACCTGTTTCGTGAAACGCATACCCAATTTTCCCAGAAGGTGAATGTTTGGGCAGGTATCCTGGGAAACCACATCGTTGGGCCTCTTTTTTTTAAATACTAATTTAACTGGTGAGGTTTATCTGGAGCTGTTGCAAAACGCAATAGAACCGCTAATCCTTGAAATTTTGAAAGATAATCCAGATGAATTCGGCAATTTGGAAATAACATTCCAACAGGATGGTACTACTCCACACTATTCTTTGACGATTTCGTCATCTATCATCACTAGTAGGGAAGTCTACGACCTTTAATATTCAGTTTCCAAATTTCACTTGATTATGTATAATCGTTCCAAAAATAAGAGGGTAAATGAAAAAACAATTTTAATTTCGATTGTTCAAAAAAATGACATTTGACATAAGGTTTGGACTTGTTTTGACCTGTTGAACTTAAATATGTAAAAATATACAGGGAGTTCCATTTGAAAAAACAAAGTCACTGGTATTTCCAGAAAAACCGGAAGTCCACCATATTGGATTGTAATGTGATCAAATTCGAAATGGTTCCTTATATAACTGTACCAAATTCCAGAAAAATCCGTTATCGAATGCAGAAGTTACAGGGGTGGCCCGATATCCTGTGTCACCCGGTATATAGCATAAGTAGGTAACTATCGCTTCTACCAAATTTGTTGTTCTCGATCCTCTATACCTAGCAGGTACATATATCTTCCAACACCGACCTTCTAAAACAATACTTATTATCAATTCAAAATTATGAAAGTTTTAGGTATTGCTTATTTTCACAGAACTCAAGTGCCTATTACTTATGTCATAGAAACCAAGATAATTTTTAATATGAATTTTGACTATATTTTCAAGTTTGGTTCAAAAAAAGAGTGCAAAAGAGACACTATTGAATTATAATATATAATTATCATAGTATTTCAAGTTTCGTGAGATAATAAAGCATAAGATTTTTTGAACGAACTGCAATTTCAACTACGGAAGTAGGCAACATTGTATCCCAAGTGGCCCGTGCTTTTTTGCAACGGCGCGTGGAGTGGCAATTCTGGATCGAGGGATGAATGTCAAAGTTGGCGCAATGAAATGTGTCGGCCCGTTCCCACGGCGTATGTAGGGTCGTGGTTTCAGACGTGGATACGCAGTGGTTGTAGTATGTTATACGCCAGCGGTGTTGGCGGTAAAAATTTAAATAATTTAGTTAAATTTCACGAAAAGATGAACATGAATTGAATTCCTGTTTTTATGGTTTGGATCCCGTGGGTTCCAAATAATCGGCTTGGCTTCATAGAGGGATGCAAATTATAAGACTACTTCGTTCGACCACTCCATGGTGAAAGTTACCTCGACACTGACAGTAGAGCTCATCCAGTATTGAAACACCACTTTGGCCTTTCCTACCTAACATCCAATTTTTCTGAGATTCCCGAACCATTTATATCTTTCCAACACTCCTATTTCTTTTTCCGCTACTGAATAGTACTTACCACTAGACAATTCGGCAAGGTAACGAGTAAACTATTGCAAATTTGAATAAATAACTGCACTACCTATTTATTAATCAAACCTAACCTAACCTAACCTTTCAAACGTTGCATGCCAAGACACTGGTGAAGATTCGCTGTAGCACAGCGAATCGTGTTCACTCGTGTTTTCCCCCTCTCTACCTACCAAACGGTCGTTTCAATACTGGACGAGCTTTACCACGTGCCTAGCCGCGTCGTTGGAGCGGTATACACGTGTTGAGGGCCATCGTCCGAGCTCCTTTGAACCGTGTTCATTTACCGACAGACGACGGGACTCACCGCGCCGACCGAAGATCGCCAAGCCTGCCCTATCTGACGGTGCGTGAACTGCCAAGTTTGGCGCGAGGAGTGCCACTCCACGCGGCGTTGGATCCCGGCTTGAGAAGTTGAACCTGTTGATCAGATCACACTTCCGAATTCCACACCAGTCGCATCCATGTCAACAGTTTTCATAGTAAATAAATAACTTAGTTCAGGCAAACGGTTCAAAGTATTAGTGGTACGTATTGACAATATGAAAAACTCAGGGGTTAGGGAACCTCTGAAGAGATTATCAATAATTTCAAAGGTAAGTAAAGGACATAATATCGAGATAAGGTTATATTATATTAACAGGTGATCTTAACATAAATTTTAATGACATAGACTGTAATATTAGGAATTCACTTATGAATCTTTTTACTGCATTTAATCTAAACATTCACGTGGAATCTGATACCAGAATCTCTCAATATTCTAGCACTACTATTGACTATGTTTGCAGCACTATAGAATCTCAATATATCACATGCTCTGTGGTGCCTGCCGGTTTATTCGACCATGAGGCCGTTCATTGCGTTGTAAAAAATATTGAGGCAAACAGAGCAAGTGAGAAATTCAGGCATGGCCGTCTCTACACTAGGTCGAACTATAATAGGTTCTATATGAAATGCCAACAAATTAATTGGGATATCACATTAACTTCAAAAGAACCATTTGATGAGTTCTATAAAATGCTTTTGGTAAATTTCGATGAGGCATTTCCCATCCAAAAAATAAAAAATAAAAAGAGGAAGGAATGGTTGACAAATGGAATCGAAATTTCAGCAGAAAACTTACGATCACTACATCATATGAGGAAATACACAAATGAAATTTTTTTCCACAACTACTACAATAAATACAGGTCAATTTATCGGAAGCTAATAAAACTCGCAAAAGACAAATATTACCAAAATCGTATTGGAGGCGCCAGTAATAAGCCAAAGGAGAGTTGGACAATAATCAATGAACTCAGAGGAAAAAACTCTGGGGAGAGGGTAGAATCTGAACTCAGTCCAGACACTCTCAACAGTTACTATTGTTCGATTGCAGACACTCTGAGAGAGAATATAACAATTTCCTATGATCCACTGGTTAATTTGAGCCATATTACCGTGATTCAAAACTTTGTGTTGTACGATACCAACGTCGATGAGTTGGTAGAAATTATATGCAGTTTGAAGAACAAAACCACATCTGGAATAGACGAAATATCCATAAGAATTTTCGAAAACCTTCCTCTGAACGCACTCAGTTGCTTAGCAGCTCTGATAAATGAGTCTTTTCGCCAGGGCATTTTCCCGTCTTTCCTAAAAACATCTTTGGTGATACCTCTGCATAAAGGTGGTGATAAGAACTCTCCCTCAAATTTTAGACCCATTTCTCTCATTCCAACACTGTCAAAAATTATTGAAAAACTTGCAAAATAGATTGAACAACTTCTTATGCACCACAATATTTTGAGTATCCAAAGTTTGGATTCCAAAATAAAAAGACTAATGATGCTTTTAAATTGTCAAATATTAGATTGAACAACTGCTTTTTGACTGTGTGAATCACGAAATACTGTTGCAAAAACTGCACTGCTACGGAATCAGATATAGTGCTCATAGATGGTTTGAATCATATTTATCAGATCGAACGCAGATAGTAAAAACAAAATCAACCTCCAATATAGCAAATATACATTGTGGGGTGCCTCAAGGCTCGATCCTTGGCCCCATTCTGTTTTTGCTATATATAAACGATTTAACAGTCCTTGACATATCAGGAAAATTCACTCTCTTCGCAGATGATACTACTATTTTATGGCACAACAACGATGAAACTGATCTACATCGAATCATCAGCAATGACATACAAATGGTGAAAAGGTGGTGTGACTCAAATCTACTCACATTTAACACATCCAAAACCAATATAGTTTCATTCAGATGTACAATAAGAGACATATCCCTAGATACTAAAATGATTGAAAAAAAAACAAATTCCAAATTTTTGGGGCTATTTATTGATTGTGGACTAAAATTCAATGCTCATATAAACAACCTCAATGAAAAGTAATCCTCTGGTTGCTATGCCGTCAAAATGGCATCAAATGAGTTGGGATATTCAGCTGCAAAAGCAGTTTATTATGCTTTAATAGACTCTCAACTAAGGTATGGCATTCCATTTTCGGAAGCATGTAATAGTTTCTCTCTACAAAGTGTCTTTGTTCAACAAAAACGTGCTCTGAGAAGCCTATGCAAACTAAGACTTCGAGAAATACTGACTGTCATATCCATATATATAATGGAAACAGTATGCCTTATACACAAACACAAATCTAATTTTAATAGAGTAAACACTTATTCTACCAGACAAAATCAGCATTTAAAACTACCAATTCCTTCATCTTCTCTTGTGAAAGATTCATTGTTATATAATGGATGCAAGATATTCAACCACTTGCCAGAAAATATAAAAGGAGTGGTATCTGGTGTTATTTTTAGAAAAGAAATCAAGGCATTGCTTTCTGATAGACCCTATTACAGTTTAGAGGAATTTTTCAACGATCGTACTATTTTATAGATAGAGGGAACTCAACTTTTTATATGATTTTAACTTTCTACTTTATATTTAATTTTAACGTGTCTTATTAGTTCTTATTGGGCGTTTTAAATTGTGATCTTACATTTGATAGATATAAGATATCCTACTTTTTATTTAATTTTAACCTGTCTAATTGGTTTTTGTATTGTATTTTTTGACGATTTGTGTTTTTTATAGATTAACAGTTAGTGATTCAACCATTTTAACATTTTATTCTTTCACAATATTATATTAGGTGTGTGTGTGTACTGTTTATTTATTGACCTTTTTGTTATTTTAAAGCTGACTCCACACTGTCTCCTCTGTAATAATTAAAATAATGGTAGTTATGATCTAACACATGCTTTGTCAATGAGATTCTTTCGACAATAAAGTATATTTTGATTGATTGATTTGATTGATTGGTTATTCCTATAACAGATTTTCCTAATCGATTATTCCTTTTCGTAACTGTAGACATCGTGAAATAAGCAGTGTGAAGTTTGCTGCCAGCGGCAGCGGCCATCTGCTAGAAAATCCGAACATGGACAACTGACAAGGGGCCTTCCGAACTCTTTCGACAACTGCCAGCTGCTAGACTTACTGTCGGCGGTATCATATCATTTCATAGCGAACGTAACTACTTCGTTTGCAGACATCGTGGTATTTCGAAACAAACAAAGATCATTGGAGGATGAATGGAAAATATGTTCCCCAAACGAAAAATTATAACATGCTATCATTATTCAGCAAACGACTGTCAAGATGACAACAATAGATATTTATATAACAAGGGAGGAAAGTGCTACTTTTCCTCCCGAGGATGAAGTTTACTGCCCGACGCGTAGCGGAGGCCAGTAATCATTCAAGGGAGGAAAAGGCACTTTACCCCCATGTTAAACATATGATTTTTTCGCCTCCCTCAAATAACAAGTCATTTTTAAATAATTTATTCATGAAACTAACCAACAAAATTTATTAAAGAACTAAAACTAAGAAGTAGGTACAGTATAACTTATAGGCACGTTATTTTCATTCTTGCATCCTACATATTTTTGATTTGTGGTAGAGTAATTATTTATACTAATGTTAAACGTGCAGTTTTGAGCAGTGGTTATTTGAATACCACTAGAAGTGAGAGCTGGAGCCAACGCAGTTTTCGTGATAATTTCATTAACAACATTTTTATACAGCTGGTATCCCCCGGAAGTACTCGTACTTGGCTGATTACAATCAATTTCATTAACTTCAGTGACTCCCATAATTTGGTTCGAAATTTTTCGCTTTTTTGAAAGAGATTGCTCCACATACCCTTCAGCGATACTCGTAGACTTCCAACCTCCGTGTTGCTTTAAAGTAAGAATGTCTCCTCCAGAATTTGCAATTCAACTTGCCGAGGTTCTCCTGAAACTATGCCCGGTATAATTTATGGCATTAGGCAGTTTTAAAAATTCTGCAATTTTTTTAGGAATTTTAGCAATAGTATTTTTTCCAACCATTTGGTTGCTATATTTTCCTGCTCTATAGCAGACAAATAAACGTGTCTGATCTGTTTTAGGGCGTACCGATATATATTTTCTATAAATGTCAATATAATTAGGGTCATTCCCCGGTGAAGCATTGATTACAAACGTTCTCTGTATATTTGTTTTAGAATTTGGTATATTTATTAACCCCTTCATGCCCAGGTCAATTTTTTAAGTCGCTTCCTATATCCCAGATAACGTGAAAAATTGTTTATTTCATTTTTTTTTGTAATCCACTGAATATGGTGGCACTATATTAGGAAAGTATTTCTAGTTATCTTAAAAGTGAAATTATTGATTTTTATCCAGTGGCATTACTATGGGGGCCTAAATTTGTGAAAAAAAACCAATCTGACTATCTCAAAAATTAGTATATTTTCAACGTAAATGATATGCAATAGAAATAGAAATCATAATCAATCAAGTCGGACATCCTAACACGTAAAACGCACCAAAAACCATCAAATACTACAGCACTGCACCGTTGCAAATGACATTTTATACTGGAGAGCGCCAAAAATTCGGGGTATACTACTCAACTACGATATTATTCCAACGTTTATTTTAAATATGGCATTTGTTGCCACAAGTGGCACTCTGGGATATAGATCAATTTGAGCTTGTTGCCATATGTGGCAACATGGTCTTGAAGGGGTTAATAAAATTGAACCTTCATCTTCAATATCTGTATAAGTTATTTTATTGATGACGTACCATGACTTCACTTTTACTTTTCCTCCCTAGGGAAGAGAAGTACTTTCCCTTTCTAGGAAGGAAAAGTATGACTTTGCTCCATCGAAAATTTGTATTTTTTTCCACTATTTTGCAAACGCCTGTAAAATGAAAAAAAATTCTAGTCATATATGATGTGTCCTATCGACCACTGGAAAAATAATATCTTGATCTGCCGTTCCAAATTATACAGGGCCTTCAAAAAGAAAAGAATCAATATTTTTTTTCGATTATTTGAAGAGAAGTACTTTCCCTTTCTAGGGAGGAAAAGTTTGACTTTGCTCCATCGAAAATTTGTATTTTTTTCCACTATTTTGCAAACGACTGTAAAAATTAAAAAAAAAAATCTAGTCAAATATGATGTGTTCTATCGACTACTGGTATTCCTTGATCTGCCTCCCAAAATATATAGGGCCCTCAATAAAACAATTCAATATCTTTTTCGAATATTTGCAACCGACTGTCGAATTAAAAAAAATCTAGTCATATTTGATGTGCTCTATCGACTACTGAAAAAATATTTCTTGATCTGCCGTTCCAAAATATACAGGGCCCTCAAAAAGAAAAAAAGTTCAATATTTTACCGAAATAGGTAATATTACTCAATTGAAATGATCTGGTTGAAAAATCAAATCAATCTGGAATGATTCGCTTCAAAATGTTCATACTTTTGGAGATACAGCTGAAATTTGAGTTTTTTCTAACTCTCAGATGATGCAAATCAATGTTAGCAAAGTTTAATTGAAAAAATATTTCTCAAAAATTTGAGTCATACTCGAGAAAACGTCCATCAGTTATTATTTTTCAGATCATCCTGTATATATCATTTCAGTTTCAGATTCTACTCCCTAATCTGACTTTTTTTTCCGAAATTTTCCTGATATTTTTTTTTTTAATCTATGTTAAAATTGAATTGCAACTGAGAGTTGGAGAAAAATTCTAACCATTTGAAATTCTAAAGTTGATATTAGTTACAAGTACACTGCAACCGTGAAAATATTTTTAAGAGCTAGTCTCTTATTGTTGGATACAAAATTTCGAGTATTTATATCTCCGATCTCCAGAAACGTCCAACGTCTAGTTTGGAATACCCTGTATATTAATCATTCTTTATGCAATCAGTTCGTCATCTTATCATATATACACTTCGATACACTACAGAACCTTCTGCATGTTCTTGCTATAATTTACGACGGCGTATTGGTGCCATCCTACCAGTTTTTTCTTATTGAAATCTCAAAATTTTGATTTTTTTTTCAAAATTTTGAGATTTTTTCTCAAAATTTTGACTATTATTGTAAAATTTTTGAGATTTTTCTCAAAATTTTGACTTTTATTCTCAAAATTTTGAGATTTTTTCTCAACATTTTGACTTTTTTTCTCAAAATGTTAACTTTTTTATTTTCAAAATTCTGCCTTTTTTTCTCAAAATATTTTGATTTCTCAAAATGTGGACTTTTATTATATTATATTAAAGTCAACATTTCGAGAAAAAATCTCAAAATGTTGAGAAAAAAAGTCACAGTTTTGAGAATTCAATAAAAAAATATACTGGTAGGATGGCGCCAATAGGCCGTCGTAATAATTTGATCACATTGACCATATGAAAATAAACAATTTCATCAAAACTTCGTTTGAATAATTATTGCGTTCAATTTTTATTATTTTCTGATCAAATTATTGGTAATGAACGCGCAAAAGTTTTATTATTGATGCACTAATTTCGAATTTTCATAATGACGTAGGTATTCCAAAATGACATTCAATACAAAATATGGCAAAATGATCCAATTTTTATAGAAACTTGCTTTTATTTCGGAAACCAGACTATTTAGGTATAGGAATATAATACATCATTCGAAAGGAACTTCAATTGTCTTTCAGGATATTCGATAATATACAGGGTGTTCCTTTTAAAAAAATACAATTTCAACCATTTTTGTATCTATCGGAAAAATCATAAATTTTGAACGTCCCTCTATAATTGAGAACGAATTCCCTCAGACCTAACTAATTCACAGAACATTGGTAAACTACATCCGAAATTTCAACTTTGTACGCGCCCAAATACACATTTAATTGAAGCTATGTTTTGCACAAAAAATAAGGATGTCAATGAATTTTTTGAAAACCGCTTGAGATAGGTATAGGAAAGTAACATACAATAAATGATAGTTTAAAAACTAAAGAAAAAAAAAAAATTTTAAATTTAAAAAGAATACAGTAATTTGTTAAAAAATTTCTAAAAAACATATTATTAAATTAAAAAATTTATGTCAATTATTGTTAATATTTCATGGACAGATATTGGTAAAAGTAGAATCATTATGAAAATATCTTAAAAAGCACCCCACGCTTTTTTTACGAAGAAATAAATTTGTTGCTAATCACTGTATTCTTTGATTTGTTGAAAATATAAACAGGATGTTCATAAAATCAGATGTGGAATCATCTGCGACTGAAAGATAAACTTTAGTCACTATCTTCCATCGTCAAGATAACCTCTTGTAGATTCATGTTGAAAGGGAAATTCTCATCGAATATTGATAGAAGATTTTTCTGGAATTAAATTCACGATTAGAAGTTATTTTTGTGAATTCTAACAGAATAATCTTTCGGAATACGTTGAGATTACTGAAGATATTCTGAAAGTTGTATCTCAAAATCTGAAATTGATTGATTTCATTCAGATAGTTATTTGATTTTCTATTCCAGTCTTAATTAAGAACTCATAAGATGAATGAGGCAAAGAAGAATGTTTTCCAAAAGAGAGTACTGCGTCAATGTTACGAATGATTTCTGGTGAGTACTCTCTTTTGGAAAACATTCTTCTTTGCCTCATTCATCTTATGAGTTCTTAATTAAGACTGGAATAGAAAATCAAATAACTATCTGAATGAAAATGCAAATTTTCTATTTCAGATTTTTTCTTTTGAGTTAGGGCTTTTCCAGAATATCTATCAGATGTAGTTCAATGTCCAGCGTGGCTTTAGCCGGGGAAGTAGTTGTTTTCTGTTAGACATTCACAAAAAATAACTTCATTTTAATCGTGGATTTTTCAATTCACAGAAAAATCTTTCTATCAATATTCGATTGAGAATGTTTTCCTTTTCAACACTGTATTCTTATTTCAAACTCATTTATTTTCCACTTTTCAGTTTAGTTTTCTATTAAAGCGGGTGCTTTAGTTTTTAAACTATCATTTATTTTCAACTTTTTAGTTTTGTTTTCTATTAAAGCGTGACTTTTCGTTTTTCAAACGATTATTATTATTATTTAATTTTTTTAACTATTATTCTCCAATTTTGAATAAAATCGGACCATAATCACAAAACTCGTCTGCCATTTTAGAGCCGCCATTTTGAATCCTTCAATTTTGACAAAATAATCATAATCTCCGACCCCAAAACCCCCACATACCAATTTTGAATGGAATTGGACCATAATCACAAAACTCGTCCGCCATTTTGGAGCCGCCATCTATAACTTTTCAATTTTCACAAGAGCATCATAATATTGGACCCCAAAAACCCCCACATACCAATTTTGAATAGAATCGGACCATAATCACAAAACTCGTCTTCCATTTTGGACCCGCCGTCTTGAATTTTTCAGTTTTGACAAAAGAATCATAATCTCCGACCACGAAAACCCTCAGATACCAATTTTGAAGCGAATCGGGCCATAATCACAAAACTCGTACGACATATTGGAGCCGCCATTTTGTTTTTTTCTCAAACAAAAATTTCTTAATGCATTGTCACCGGAATTATGTACACCTGCCAAATTTCAAATCATTCGTACGTCTGGAAGTGGGTCAAAATCGCGCCCAAAGGAGTCGGTTACAAACAAACATACGGTTACAAACATACAAGTGAAGCTAATATAAAGCGTGTAAAAATGATCGTAAAGTAATAGCAAAGCGAAAAATGCAATAATATACAGGGTGTCTCATTTAAAATATCAAAGTTGTTGCTACTTTTCAATATAATCCGTAACGTCGCAGCGCTGAAACTATTTTAGATCGATAGATCAAAACTAACTATCCAAGAAACCAAATTTTCAAAATAATCCTGTGTTCCGTTCTCCAGAAACGTCTAATAGGCCATCGAGTTTGGGACACCGCGTATATTCTTCAAGGTTTGGAAAATATATATTGGAACATATTTTTTAGTCCCCTTAGAAATTATTTGCTTTAATTTTGGTGAAATATTCAAAATCGTGATTTTGTATCACACTTTAAATTATGGTATGGTATCTGAAAAGATTTTTTCCTGTTTTTGAAAACAAGATAAATTAAAGAAGTGGATGGAAACGCGCTACCTCTACGTTTTCCACTCAAGTAGCATACACTGTACCTATCTAGATCCAGATAGAGTATTAAAAATCACAATTATTCAGTAAAGTGGAATGTTTTGTGCAAAATTTCAAGAGTAAATTGAAAAAGAATAGTTTGGTAAATATTTTCTTCGCCTTTGTTTATATTTTTATTTAATTATTGAATTTATCCATTGATAAAACATTGTTAACGAAATGAAAAATAAAAAAAATTGGGCTCAACCGGGATTTGAACCCGGGACCTCTCGCACCCAAAGCGAGAATCATACCCCTAGACCATTGAGCCGCCATATCAACTATGGTACAAATATGCAAAATCAATTGCCACTGTTACTGAATAATTGGGATTTTATTTTTATGATGTAATACAAACCTAAAAATGGTCACGGAACTTTACTAACTTTATTCCGCAAATAATTGACTTATCAAAATAAATGTGTCTTTGAATTAGTACTTAGGAACCTATAAATCTCAAATTTGTTTTTGTTACTTACTAACAACACGAGGACATTCCCAGTTTATCCCTTTCATCCCTAAGGAGAAAAAGTAGGAAAAGCACTTTTCCTCCCCCTCATTTTAAGTATGTTGTAAATGATGAAATTTGTGACTCTATAATATTCAAATTGTTTCTGTAATTTCTAGAACATCTTCCCAGATAACACAGGATATCATATGGATATCCATTTCATGTCCAATTCTGGTCGGGATATCCCTGGATTTGAAATGGACATCCATAAGATATCCGTCGACGGATTTGAAATGGATATCCTTGAGAAGATATCATATGGATGGCCATAAGATATCCGGAGCAAATATGGATAAGTTTAAGTTGCAAGATTAATTTTTATTGTGTCAATTTCTGAGTTTCTTTCATGCTCGCACATATGGATTAATTTAATTGGAAAAATCTCATGATTCGTTTTTCTACTTGATTTGAAATGGATATCCATCGACGGATTTGAAATAGATATCCTTCAGAAGATATCCTAGGGATGGCCATGAGATATCCAAAGCAATCATAAATGAATTTAAACATTATCGTAGATCGTAGATACACAAATTGTACCTTTGTCGCGGGGACCCTCTGCGACCACAGAACAGATATACATGTGTCTGCGACAGGCCATACTATACGCATAACGCATAATTAAGATGTTTTTATACATCTTACGCATAATTACTGGCGACGTCTGTCAGTTTATTTTGTTGAGTAAGGTCATATTAGTCATGTCATAGCACTGAATCCAAACAAAAGTCTTGTTTTTTTTTTCTATTTTCCTTCGTTTTTGATACCCTGTTGGTCTGGACCTAATGGTTTTCATCTATAGCAATTGATTGTTTCCAAAGGGAATTATATATTGGCCGAATACAGGTAAATGAATTGAAAAGGACATAACCTATAAAAATCCATTATTTCCAATTCTTTTATGTGTTTGCTGTTTGAGTTTCAATATTTTCAGAAATACTAAAGAGTACGTCGTTACATTTCAATTCACGAGTTTTTCAAATGTCACAGTGCCCAGATTAAAAATGGTGTGAATGCCTACAACAGTGGACATGTGATGAAGATGATTCATCAGTAGATTCGAACATTTTCCTATTGATTTCACTGAAAAGATTAATCTTTCGGAAGAATATTTGGGAACTGGATCGATATTCAAAGCTGCTGTAGGTAAGTTGTATGTTTTTCTATTCCTTTTTCTAGAACTCTTTTTTAAGGTACCTAAATGAAATCTCAAAAATATGACTTTGTGGAACGATGCCTGGACAACTAAAACTGGCTGAATTATCAATAGGTGAAAAGCCCATTCAGTTGTTCTGTTTATTTGATAATAATTTGTATTGCCTCAAAACAGACTGCTAGTTCAGTGAGAATGCAAAATCTCCAAGAAAAGTTTATGTCAATAATGCTTGTATATATATATATATATATATATATATATATACATTTATATATATATACATATATACATTTATATATATATATATATATATGTATAAATCTATAAATCGTTAACTTAAAATGAAGATAGCTAATTATTTTTGGTATTCTTTGAGAGCAAATTTATATGATATAAATAGATATTTCTGACCCTGTAATAATAATTGTCAGCGAACGTCACTGTTCTCTCGTCACGCTACCAACAATTATTATTTTCTTCTTGTCTCATATAGTCGGTTCAAAAGGAATTTGGCCACTGGTGGCTAACTTCAGTTTACTGAATGATCTTAGTTATGTTAGTTGATCATTGTGAGAAAATAAACAAACCAAATATCAAAAACAATTATCTCCTTTATTCAGGAAGACTTAAAAATACCTGGCCTACGAGAAATCAAACAATTATTCACGGATACTCATAAAATGCATATCATGGATAGATAAACAGAACCTCACTTTCTCTGTGAGAGTAATTTTCTGTTATTGTTCATAAGAAGGTGACATAGAGTTCATCGATTGTGAAAAATGTTATTTGTGAAATAGTTCAGGACCGGGAAAGCACTATTAAAGGTTTTATACCTGGTTGGAACTGTTGGTGTTCACAACTATACCATAAAAACAGGAAGTCTCCTCTCTCCAGCCTTCGTTGGGACTGCAAAAACCATGTGTCAGGAACGTATCGATGCGGGACTCAGCTTTTGGAATCGTGGATATATGATATCATTAAGGTAATCTTGTTTTGTTAAGCAAATGATGGAATTATTCCATTTTTCTTTTAGTGAAATTTTGTGCGTGCTTCCGCTTTGGAAAATATTTTCGATCTCCTTGAAGCTTTGTTTTTCCGTTGCTTCGCAACATCTTGCCCTTGTTGTTGTTCCATTTGAAATTTCGAATTCGCGCACCAAATTGTCACTTTGCACTGTTTATATTAATGTTGCACAATTTATACACACAATTAAATTCTCATTCTTATCATTAATTACAAGTTTGAATAATAATTGCTTATGATACCCTCTCTTTGCCATTCTCTCACAATTTCCAACTTTTCATTTGATCATCTCTTCTCTGATTGGCTATCTTTCATGAAGACGTTTGCTGTTCTCTCATTGGCTAACTTTTAGTTTGCTACAATTTCATGTACAGAGTGTTTCAAGTTTATAAATGTGTTGATTACTTTTTATTCATGATAATTTTGTAAATCTTGACTTTTAATTGTCTTTTGAGCAATTATGAGTTATGATAATTTTGATAGTGTATATAATTGACTGTTTTATAGTACTTTGACATTTTCATCTATCCATATCATACCAAAATTTTTTTTTTTTTTTTTTTGGCTTTTTTCTCTTTTAAAATTTACAACTGGCATAACATAACATAACATAACATAACAATATATATATATATATATATATATATATATATATATATATATATATATATATATATATATATATATTATCAACATCAGTATTCGAATCAGTATTTCTCAGTATTTTTTTGTAGATTTCAACATCAATTATACCCGTGAATATATACATATCATTTCAGGAGCGGCTGACCTCAGTGATTCGACGGAAAATAAAAAAGCTACTGAAGAAGCCATCTAAGCTTGGCTGAGAAGGGCCAAAGAAAGGCATCTGTCATCTTCTAGAATAAAGGAAACATCTGATGGACGAAGAAAATAGCATTCTTTTTTTTCTGTAACTTTATTTTTATGATTATTCTGCATTTAATATTCTGTTTTTATTCTAGAGTTTACATATACATTTTATTTGTTGATTACCCCGAAGTTTATGAGAATTTTTTTTGATACCAGTGTTTATTAATACATTTTTTTTTGTTCAATACCATTATTTTATTTCCCTCCAGATCGCTATTACTATATTTTATCTTCGATGGATATCCCCGAAGGATATTTTTAGAATATCTCTCAAGGAATCTTTCAGATAGCTTTTGAATATCCCTGAAGGATGAAGTATATCTTATGGATATCTTTGAAAGATATCTTATGGATATCTCTGGAGGATATCTTATGGATATCCTTGAAGGATATTCTATGGATGTACAGGTTGTTCCACTTTGGACATCCATCGGATGTCCATAAGATGTCTTTTGGATATAATTGGATGTCCATAGTATAAAATTCATGAAGGATGTCCAATGGATATCCATTGGATGTCCATGTGTTATCTGGGTTGTAGGTATATCCTGTATTCTGGTAAAAATTAAACATGAATGTTACTTCAATGTTAGGTTTTTAAATAAAAATTTCAACTTCAGGATTCATAGACACGTTTATTGACTGATAAAACTATCATAGTATGATGTGGCTCTCTGACAGTAAACACTGAGATTGACTACCTATTAGAGTGCAAAGTGGCTACATAGACACAGGTAATTGAATTTTTGAAGAATGGAGAGCGATTCAAGTGATTTTGAATTTCCAAATAGGTACGCCACCTAATATAAACCTTACTACCACAAAAATCGAAAGACAGGTATGAAAAACGATATAGGTACTCAATGGGCTGAAGACAACAAGAAAAACTATTATCCAGAAAATGTTTTATCTACTAGCATATTTTTCACTCCAAGGAAAATCATAAAAGCTTCAACACTCCAAATATTCAATGCTACGCACAATGATACAAATAAAGGACAATGTCGATATTAAAAATCCAAAGTTGATTGCATTTTAAAAACGTCAAAATGCCGGATACAAACCACATAAAGCTAGAACTTTTACAAGAACTGAAATAAATACATTCTTAATGGAAGCCCCCGATGATATTTTTTTATTTATGAAGGTAAGATATGAAATCTCCTGCAAATAATTTAATTTTTGACATAAAATATGCATATGCATGTTATTGGAATTTCTGGAGCATGTCGATGTCAGGAGCTTATTAAAATGACT
Organism: Gonioctena quinquepunctata; assembly: GCA_018342105.1. NCBI lineage: Eukaryota > Metazoa > Arthropoda > Insecta > Coleoptera > Chrysomelidae > Gonioctena > Gonioctena quinquepunctata. The sequence goes on along the minus strand of JAFIRS010003255.1, from coordinate 53,259 downwards.
GTGGATGATATTGAAGATAAGGAGAATCTTTTAGTAATGAATATTCCCACTTCAAAAACGAATGAAAAACAAACTTTCGTAATAAATGCTACAACACGCAACGGCCAAATTTTGTTTAAATCGTTAAAAAATATTTCTGTCTACGTCCTAAAACTGAACATAAACGATTGTTCGTATGCTTTAAAGCAGTCATATGTATAAATCAAGTGGTTGATAAGAATACTATATCCAAAGTACCACAAAAAAATGCAGAATATCTTAAGCTTCCAAATGCCGAACATTACACAGGGCACAGTTTCAGAAGAACTTCAGCAACACAGTAAACGCTGGTGGGGATATTTTAGCTCAAAAACAGCACGGCGGCGGTTGGATATCAACCAATATCGCAGAAGGTTATGTAGAGCATTCTTACGCAAAAAAATAATAAAAATAGAACCTGAACTTGACCATAATCAGGCAAGCACCATTACAATGTACTAAGCGAAAATACTTCAAATACTGAAGCTCCTATTCGAACACTATCTTCTTCCAATGGTGGTCATATATAAGTGCGGCTCAAAACTGCACATTCAATATTAACATAATCAATTCTAAAATATAGAAAAACAGAACTATGTGTACTTAATAATAAAGCATATATTGATAAATTCGTTTAATAAACAATACTTGTGTACTTAATTATATCAAATATATTGATAAATTCGCTGTTGTGCCGTAAATATATTTAAAAAAAAGTTAAATAAGTGGGTAGGAGGAAAAATCATATGTATTACACGGAAGTAAAGTGCATTTTCCTCCCTTGGATGTTTACTGCCCTCCGCTTCTCGTCGGGCACAGCGGAAGGAAAAGTGGCACTTTCCTCCCTAATAATACGAATATAGCTATTGCCATGGACAGAAGCGTTACTCAATAAATAATGTTTTCTCTGTTTGTTTTTATATGAATTATAATAAGAGCATTCATTTATCCATACATATGATAATAGTTGATAAATAATAATAACATTAGGTTTGCTAGTTAGTGATATTGACAGGAATTAACTGCTTTTTAGGAAGTGACTGATGACAAATGTATGTACCTATAAAAAATTCATATTGGCATTGATAACAATACAGCCAAAAATAATTCCAATATACAGGGTGATTCAAAAATACTTTAACAAACTTCGGGAGGTGATTCCTCACAATATTCTAATATGAATTGTCCAAATAAATGTATGTCCGGAAATGCTTCGTTTCCAAGATACGGGATATTGAAGTTTTATTTTTATTTTCGTTTTTTTTTATATAACTTTTGAAATACTGACCTTAATTGAACGAAAATTGGTATTGAGGGGTTTTTTGATGTGTCGAATTCGAACCTGATGTTATTATTGCTCTTACTCGTACGTAGGGGCACCACCTACACGTCTTTTTCTTTTTTGAAGATTCATAACTATTTTGAGCGTACTTCTAGCACATTTTTCAGTGAAAAAATCAATTCCTCTATCATATCCACGTAAAAAAGCTACCCTTGTTACAAATCGCTATAAGCAACCGTTTTCTAGATATTTGGACTTGAAAATTTCAAGTCAAATATTTGATGATCGATGCGTGTTGAAGTTATAACCATTGATTTGTTGAAAATATGAACAGGATGTTCATAAAATTAGATGTGGAATCATCTGCGACTGAAAAATAAACTTTAGTCACTATCTTCCATCGTCAAGATAACCTCTTAGGAAATGAATTTGACGTTTAATTAACTATCAACATTTTATTTCAAGAAATTTTGAATATGAAGAATAAAATAAAATAAAGGAAATTAAATTGAATTCGAATAAATTGTTCAAAGTGTCCACCTTCAGCGGAAATACAGGCATTCAGTCTTCTAGTCATTGAATCTCGTACCCGCTCAAAAATTATTGGTGTGTTTCTTATTGTTTCACAGGCGTCTACTATTCGGTTTCTCAGATCTTCCTCGTTCGCTACTGGAGTTTTATGAACTAGTGACTTAAAATGTCCCCAAAAATGAAAATCTAGCAGGTTTAGATCTGGGGACCTTGGTGCCCACGCCTGGTTAGGTTCTTCTACACCCCTACCGATCCATCGATTTGGATACACAGTGTTAAGGAATTCCCTGGCTACAACGCTAAAATGGGCCGGAGCCTCATCATGCATAAACCATATGCGGATACGAATTCCTAATGGTACATTCTGAAGTAGTCCTGGCAATTAATTTTCTAAATAGTCTCTGTAAGTTGCACCATTCAGTCGAAATGGAAGAAAGAAAGTATCTATCAGGTAATTATCAATTATTGCCGCCCATACATTCACAGAAAATTGATACTGATAATGTCTTTCACTAACTGCGTGCGGATTTTTCAGAGCCCAAACATGGTTGTTATGAAAGTTTGTGATAGCATTCCGTGAAGAGTACACATCTTGAAAATTGAGGATTTCCAGCCAATTTTCTCAAAAACTACTGACACATAGTAATGCGTTGGGGAAAGTCTCGTGGCAAAAGAGCTTGCACTCTTTGAATATGGTATGGATAAAATTGTTGATCGTGGATAATTCTCCAAACTGTGGACTGAGTAGAATTGAGAGCTTCAGCAATTATTCTTGTACTTGTTTCTGGATTCTCCTCGAGAGCGTTCAAAACAGCTTCTTCCAATTCTGTGGTTCGGACTGCTCGTAGTCTTCCAATAATATCAGCTGCCCTCTTAAAGCTACCTGTTTTTGCCAAATGACGGTGGAGACTGCTAAATGTTGGAGTACTCGATTAGGAAATCGGTCCTGGTAAATACGTCTTGCTTCGCGCGCATTGCCATCCGCAAGGCCATAAACGAAATGCATATCGGCTCAATGAGCATTATTGTTTGAATAATCCATTTTTTCAAAATTAGTGTTTTGAAACTCACGGAAACTTCAACAGAACAACAAAACGTTTAACTGTCACATAATATGTAATTACTAAAACTACTTACTTGAACGTCAAATTCATTTCCTAAGCATTCTTGTGAAAAATGCAAAATAATGGTAATAACTTCAACATGCATCGATTATCAAATAATAGACTTGAAATCGAGTCCAAATATCTAGAAAACAGCTGCTTTTAGCGACTCGTAACAGGGATAGCTTTTTTACTTGGATATGATAGAGGAATTGATTTTTTCACTGAAAAATGTGTTAGAAGTTCGCTCAAAAAGATATGAATTTTCAAAAAAGAGAAAGACGTGTAGGTGGCGCCACCTACGAGTAGGAGCAATAATAACATCCGGTTCGAATTCAACACCTCAAAAAACCTCTCATTACCAATTATCGTTTGATGAAAGTCAGTATTTCGAAAGTTATTTGAAAAAAACGAAAATAGAAATAAAACTTCAATACCCTGTATCTTAAAAACGAAGTGTTTCCGGACATATATTCAATTGGACAGTTCATATTAGAATATTGTGAGGAATCACCTCCTGAAGTTTGTCAACGCACTTTTGAATCACCCTGTATAGAATTCTTCATACATAGTACCTACTTATAGCATCATCTGAAGATATATTCAGTGAAACACGCGGGTTTATCATAGGATGCAGATGAGGTCCATTAAAAGATGTTAGTCCTCTACCCAAAAAATTAGATATCCGATGTCACAGAGAGGTGGAACAAATTTGGCACGAATAAAATTTTACATTTGTCATGCTGTTTTTCCTTAAAATAAATGGAAGTATAGTTTTGAACTGTTTCCCTGAAAGTTCAATGTAAGGCCTTCGCGATTGCATCCCATTTCAAATATTGAGAGAGGAGTTTAACGAGCAGCGCCGCAGTGACGGAATCGGGCGAACTCGTCCGTATAGTGTCCCTCATCTGCATTTACCGCTGTGATCAAATGGGTGTTCACAAAGTTCGATAGTTTAAATTTTTCGGTCGCAAACATCAAAACGACGTTTGTGTTGTAATTCGGAGGCTAAAAGCTTCGAATCAAAGAGACCCAGTGTCGAAAGTGTGCGTATAATGAATGAACGATTCGGCCGCGCATAACCTCAAATCAAATGTTTGGACGTCCCTCGGTGAGCGTATATGAAAATACTGCGTAAATATGTTTACAGTCGTCACGAGAATTCGCTCTGCAAGTACAGGAAGTTTTTTCAACAGCTTTGTAACAATCAATCTACAGAAAAAAAAACGTTCAATTGATCTTTTTTCAAAGTTTTTTAATAAATATTTCTGATAAATTTTCACAGTGATAAACAATAATATATTACTCATACTAATAATTATAGTGATCTGAGAAAGAATAACAGAAACAAATGAAAAATTGTATTCATGTATTACACATTAAAAATAATTTTTTAGTAAAATTTTCAACCAGCAATATTAAAAAAAAAAATGTATGTATGTAGGAAAGAAAAGCATATTTTCAATATATTTATTTTTATTTCTGACAGAGATTACATTACTTCAGTGTATCTCCACCTGAAGAAGCCATTGTATATCGAAACACGTGTCGTGGTTTTGTGAACTCAGTTTAGTGAAAATCATTTAGTGAAGTAAGTTGGAGTTTGAACATAGCTTGGTGACGGAGAAGCCCTCAGTGAGATACCTGGGAGTGGAGTTGGACAGGCGTATGAATCTCACAAACACGAGTCGTTAGCGTTGCAGAAGGGGAGCAGCAGCAATAAAGCGAACGTTTCCCCTCATTGCACGCAACTCTAACCTCACACAGTACAACAAATTACGTATTTACAAACAAATAATTCTCCCAGCTATGACATACGCATGTTCAATATTCTGCAGCCTACCTAGAACCCTACTCATGAGACTGGAGAGGCTGCAGAATGAAGTACTCCGTATAGCAACAGATAGCAATAGATACATCCGGCTGGATGACCTGCGCAAACTAGCGGGTGTCGAAAAAATCACTAAATTCATAAAAAAAATCCAATTAATTTTACAGACATCATCTTCCTAAAAGTCCGCTCACGGCCGATATAAATAACTTGAGAAGTAACCAACCAAGGAAACATGGGGTTATATTTGAACGCCTAGACCTGTACAGAGAAACAGATTGATAACACCAATAATAATCAAGTAAAGAAATCCTAAATCACACAATCACATGGGAAGCGCAAAATCAATAAACATGTAATTTTTTGAAATCGGTTTTTGTCTTTTTTATTTTCCGGCAAAAAGAAGTTGATATCTAACAAAAACCCTAAGAATTACAGACACTCTTAATTTTTTGACAAACAAGCCCAACACAAAAAGGTACATAAGCATTTGCAGGAGGCACCTAGGAAACTGGAAATTTCGAAAAAAAACAAGGCTAATATGTCTATCGGTCAGCTGCTAAGACCAGCAAAGGCTGTCCCCTCGCCCTGTTAGGAGGGCAATTGGGCAGCTGGTTTGTTCCCAAACGTAAGCCACGATGGCCTGATTTTTTACTCGTTGTTATAATTTTAGAATTCCAGTGTTTGCAAGTGCATTAACCTCTTTCATCCAGTAAAAATTATCCCAATTGAAAGATTTCGATCTGACTCAAGATTTTCATAGTTTATGAATTTATCGCTGTACAGTTTACATTTTCGTTCGTTGTTTGTATTATTTCTTAATGGCAGGCCTGCAGTTGTGACACTGATAGAAAGAGATGAAAAAACATTTGTGAGCCATAGTGACGTATATGGACATGTCATGGCCACCATTCTCTCTGGACAGTGGCGAATTAGCGGACACCGCTCTCTGGTATCTGAGAGTTACAGGCTCTTGATTGTATATTGGACCACTCTGTATGTTACGCGGGCCCCCTGTACTCATGTCCATGTACGTCACTATGACACGTTAATGCTACGAGATTCTGATTGGCTAGAGCTTATTAATACCTCCTATTCAGATAACGTGTACTCTCTTTGGGGGTTGGTTACTTTTTGGCCGTTGTCTTGCTGCTTATAATCCACTACTTGTACGCGTATTCAGGCTATGGAATGACGAGTAGATGTAGCAATCTGGTGGTTGCTCCCACGTAGCACCGGCTGGATAGAAAATACCAAGATCATACGTTGTCTCGCTATTTCCTAACGACATTTTACCCCAATGGAGGTACCAGAAACTACAGCGTGGAGAATGAAACCTGTTCTCCTGTGTACGGGGGGCGACTGGGTTCATGTCCGGAGCAGTCCCGATGCGCCTTCGAGCTGAACCATCCGCGGAATTCTGCCTGGTAAAGACCGCGTTTTTAGCTGGTAAAACTAGACATATGTGGGGGGCTTGCCTCAACGGCCGGGTGAGTAGACTGCATGACTAGTGGGTGGACTAATTACGACAATGCGAACTCCGGGGTATCTGGCGCCTCCCGGTTTCATTTGTCCTCCTGCTGCATGCGTGGCTCTGCCGCAGGTGACTGTCTTTCCCCAGTTTCTCGTAGGACCTATTATGGTTGAAAACACGGCAAACGGGCGACAAAAACTCTCCAAAAACCATAGGAGGATGCAAAACTGAGGGTCATTGGAGAGGTAGCAGTGCCTGATAACGAAACCTTGGTGAAAATTCTTCCCAGGTGGGCCAAAAGACTCTCCAAATAAACCGCCAGCATTTGAAAGCAGCCACAAGTGTGCCAGGAAGAAAGTGTATTGAAGAAAACCTCAGTATTGGGTAGCTTTGAAAGCCTTGGATTAATACAAGGATTCGCAATAAAATCATGTAAGTTACTTTTTTGCAACACTCATGGAAATCCACAAGCAGCCATATAGATTTGGCAACCATCAACAGAAACAGGCAAGAGGCAGATTGTTATTGCTTCGGCTTACTTTCCACAGAAACTCACCGTCACTCACCACCAGAGGAAGTTCAAGGCCTCATCAGATCGTGTCAAAGAGGAAACGTGCCTTGGTTGAATAAAGAGCTAGCCAATTTTTGGAAAAAAGTTAGGAAACTCTGCAATAGAGCTAACAGTCTGGGACAGTGGAAAGACTACAAAGCGTCTCTTTCTGAGTACAACAAGGAACTCAGAAAATCCAAAAGAAGGGATTACGAAATTAGCCCCAGGCCAACGCCCCAGAAAGTTTTTTTAAAGATCATACCAACGTCATCGATCTGATCGAAAAGCCGAACGGTGGATATGCAGAAAACCAGAAGGAAAGCATAAGTGTTCTCATCCAGAAACACTTTCTTGGGTTGAAGGTTGTTGAAGATGAACTGCAAAGTGCTCAGCTGATAGGAGTTATCAACAACCCCAACAGAAACAGCAGGAGTCCGGCGGGGAAAATCTTCAGCACCCAAAAGATCGAATGGGCTATCAAGAGCATCAAACCTTTGAAATCGACCGGAAAAGGCAGAATATTCTCCGCCTCATTACAAAGTAGCCTTGAAATAATAGAGGCCTCCTCGAGAAGGGTGTTCATGGCCAGTTTCTGACACATACCGAAAGCCTGGAGGAAGGCTGCAGTGGTGTTCATACCAGAGACTGAAAGACGTCCAGAAGACGAACCAAAGTCTAAGCGCCCCATCAGTCTCACCTCTTTTCCACTGAAAACATTGGAGAAAATTATAGACTGTTATATAAAAAGTAAAATCCTTTTAGACAGACCGCTTCACAAAAATGTTTCGCCTATCAAGCAGGCAAACCAACTTAGTTGAAAGCATTGAAAAGACATACTTCGTTGAAGAAATGGCTCTATGTGCATTCCTAGATATAAAGGGTGCTTTCGACAATACCTCACATGACTCCATCATCAGATCGCTAGAGGAAAGTACTATAAACATCCCACTGATCAGATGGATACATGCAATGCTGAAAAGCAGAATCATTGTAGCTGCTATCGGAGAGAAAACTGTCAAAATAACAGCGGAAAAAGGTTGTCCCCAAGTCAAGGTTCTATTGTCTTTGCTGTGGTCACTGACCGTGGATAATCTGATGGTAAAGCTACATAATTCTGGAATCACGACACAACGTTACGCCGATGACCTGGTCGGCACTATTGGGGGCAAACATGACGGGTTAATATCCAATCGCATGCAGACAGTTTTTAATATAATCAGAAGCTGGTGAGCGAAGGAGGGACCAAATACTAGCAGAACACTCCTGGCGTAAGTATGAACTAAAAGTTCCAACTCTGATTGGAACTCGGCTAACTTTTTCCAGTGAAATCAAATACCTGGGCATCATAATCGACCAGAGTCTAACAGGAAACAATCATATTAAAAATATTCTTTCCGAGGCTACATCGGTAACCTGGACGTGCGCAGAGTTTTTGGCAAGACATGGGGTTTGAAGCCGAAAATGATATACTGGTTATATCAAACGATCATCAAACCTATGGTCACCCATGCCTCATTAGTGTGGTGGGCAAAAACCCGACAGTACTCGTCAAAAATAAAGCTGCAGAAGGTGCAGCGATTAGCCGATCTGGGAATCACAGGGGCAATATTCACGTTCCCCATTGCAGCACTAGAGGTAATGCCAAATCTTTCGCCATTGCACGTGGGTGTAATGAAAGAAGCAGCAAAAACTGCCTTCAGACTACACCAGGCATCAAGTTTGAAGGCTATGAACCTGATTGGACATCTGAAGATCCTGGAAAATATTTTCCTAGAATCCAGATACAAGCCATCAGATATATTATGCCAGTTGGGCACAAATTTGAAGTAAATTATGAAGTGGTTATAAACAACCACCACAACGAACGGGCCTCAACTAGAAAGGAATCAGTATGGTATACAGATGGTTCCAAAATGGACGAAAGGGCTGGAGTGGGAGTAAAGGGGCCTGATTTTAGGTTATTAAATCCCTAGGCAAAGCCCCAACAATTTTTCAAGCAGAAACGCATGCTATATACATTTGCGTCCAAGAATGCCTTGAAGACTTCTGGGGGACGAATATCTATATCCTACCAGACAGCCAAGCAGCTCTAAAAGCTCTTAAGTCACACTCCTGTGAGCCTAGATTAACTCGAGACTGCAAACTCTCCCTGGGAGAACTGGCTACGAACAATCAGGTTACTCTGATGTGGGTGCCAAGTCCCAGGGGAATCAAAGGCAATAAAGAAGAGGACAGCCTTGGCGAAGAAGGCGCATATACTCAATTTTCTGGCCCGGAACCCTTTTTTGGTCTCTTCAAAGCCCACATCAACCAAGAGTTTTGGCGCTGGGAAGCTGACCACATTCAAAAACCACTGGAATATGGTTCCAGGGCAAAGAAAAGCAAAAAAGCTTCTGAGCCCCTCGCCAAAGGAAGATGAACAGCTTCTCAAATTGGACAAGGAAGACTTGAAACTCGTATCGAGACTGCCCACCAGACATTGTTCTCTGGGGCATCATCTCAAAAAAATGGAAAGATCAGACAATGAACTGGATCGTTACTGCGAGAATTTCGCCCTCAGACATCAGGAACTTGGCTCCCAGGAAACTGATACGCTTCGCAAGGGTCTTGAATAGATGAATGGTAATGTACGGAAGACCTTACAGGTCGAGGTACGGAGAGGCTGAAGAGCCATATCGACCCCCCTACAATCTACAGTCTATAATCCTGTTTCTGATACAGCAGACATTTTCTTCAACATCTTGTGTATAATCAATACAACTTTTGAAATATCCTTGTAATCGAGTGAATTTATTGATTAGTGGAACATAGTTATACTCTCTCAGAATATCTAAGTACTCTGACTTCTTCATCTAATAGGTTCAAATTCATATCACCCAGTATTATGTGATATTATATTTTTGTAAACAGTTGTAATCAACAAACTTTCTTAATTTTCCAGAAAGACTGATAAATATATGGCCTTACAGTTTTCGATTAGTACACATTCAGCGATTTTCTAATGAAGACCACAACGCCATTCTTTTTATTTGTCTCTCTTTAAAAATAGAATCATATTCGTCCAAACTGGGTGTTCCTGATACAGCTATACAGTCGAATTTGGAATTCAGTTGATTAAGCAATATAAACAATTTATGGAAGTTTTCATTATACTTCTAATATGATGAAAACCATTCTGAGGTAATTTTTTTGCACAAATCCTGGGTTTCAATTAGTTCATAGTTGATATCACGTATATATTGATCCGTTTGGATATCATTATTAGAGACTAGTAGTGTTTATAAAATCTTTAAAAAAAATATAAACATATTGAAAACTATATATATATGAAATCATTTTTATTGAAAAGTGTAGAAGTATATTAGAAAGTGAGATACAAATTATATAAAAATATATTGATTATGAAAATAAAATAGCCTCAAATTGATTTCGGTAAACTTGAAAAAAATTGTCGTAGATATTGTATATAACACTTGAAAACATTAAAATTAGTTTGAGTATAAAGAAATAGATAAAGTTCGTTTGACCACAGCATCCACTATTCTTCAATTGGGAAGATTTTTTGTTTGTTTTCTGGTATTTTTTGGAGAGTTCAATCAAATTTCCTTTTTTTCTCTCCCGGTTTATTGGAACAGTTAATTTTCAAATTTTCGTTTGTAGCAGCTGTGGGGTGCTGGGCGCGCTCGGGTTTTTTGGATTATTGTTGGTCGTCTTCTAGATATGCATTTTTGACGAGAACCCATTAGGATATTGATTGTTATTTTGTGGAAATAATTGATTTGCAATGGCGAAAACTATTGTTTAGCAACTTCTGTTATCCCTGATTCTTTGATCGTATTTGAGGTTATAATTAGATGAATATTCACTCGAAAATAACCTTGAAGTTTCGTGATCATGAAGACATTTTGTTGGTAAACTTTAGGTACAATATTACCTAATGATTAACCATAAATCTCCTGGGACCGTGAGAGTATGTTTGAATGTAATAAGTGATATCGTACCATGCATTCTACCCATGGACTTGATTAATTTTAAGGTAGATTCGTTGATACTAATCTATTTTTTCAGAACCATAATAATTAATTTGGAGATTTAAGTAAATTTGAGTCTCTTGAAGCTCTCTCTCCCCTGTTATATTTTTTCTATAATGATAGTTGGGAGTTACGATGGGGAAGATTTCACTGGGATAAACCATTAAAAAAATACACCTCACTCTAGAAAGGAATATTTTTCAATTCAAATGTTTTTCATCAGAATTGAGTAACAAAGTTCATTATCATCTGTACATGCAAATTGAAATCAATATTCAATATCAATATAACCAAGATGGGTTACGTAATGGAAAAGTAATATATTTCTGCGGAATAACCTTTATTAGGACCGGTTACTTTGAATATTTATATAGTTTTTCTTTCGCGTAAACGCTTTAAAAATATCTATATGTGGATTCTTATTGGCATTCTCTAGAAAATAATTTAAATTGGTAAATTGAAAAATGTAAATGAACATTTAATAATCCTATGTCAACAATTACGGAAGATACAGGGGTGCTTCCGAAATTGTTGACGCACACTTATGAAATTCGCATCTTCAATGATGTACACTCTCCACCAGAAGCAATAGAACAACCAACTTTTCCGAAAAATAATATAAGGAGGTAGAATGGGCTGGAAATCTCTTCGAAGTCGCATTCAATATAACAGATTCACTTGATATATATTTTTTTAGTGATGAACACTGCCCGCCAGAAGCGATTGAACAACTCACATATACGATAAAAACTTTTTAACAAAAAATTAAACCGACGAAATACGGAACTGAAAAGTAAAAAATTAAATAAACCTTCTTAGTTTCAATAACTAGACTCCTAAACTGATGTAAGTAACTAATTTTGAATCGGCGCCAAACAAACAAGCAAATGAATTAGATAAGGCGTAAAATGATGGCATCGAGTTGCGCGGTGACATTCTGATAATTTTTTTTAAGTAATTTAATGATCTTTGTTGATTGTTCGTTTGGCGCCGACTCAAAATTAGTTACTTACATTAGTTCAGAAGTTCAGGTATCAAGACTAAAAAGGTTTATTTTATTTTTTACTTTTCAGTTCCGTATTTCGTCGGTTTAATTTTTTGTTAAAAAGTTTTTATTTTTCAATTTTTTGTGGCTGAAATCTACTAATTACTACTTACTTGTTTTCTGATAACTTCCAAAATACTTACTTACCCACTTTACTTCAATTATTACCAGTTAAATAATATGATTATCTACTTTTACTATTTGTTGTAATATAAATTATTTTTGTTGTTCTAGTTAGTTCATTCCATCACTTTGTATATCATTCCATCATCTCATAGAATATAATGATTGTGACGGATGTAAGAGAACAAAAATAATGACATTAGCGATCTGTCATTGTCAACTACACATGTGTGCAAATGTTCACAAGTGAAAAATTAATTATTCCCTATTTTTCTACGCGTAAGGGTGGATAATTCCATTTGGAATCCAAATAGGATCAACTATGAGGTATACCCTCTCTAATGAAAAAATAATCATCCAAATCGAAGAACCCAGTACAAAGTTATGCCTGATGGAATCGGTTAACGGACCAGAATTCAGAGGGTGAGTGATCAATATCCTTCATTTCGCTACCCTTAGGGGTGGATTTTATCTTTTGAATTCAAGTGGGACTACCGTCGAAGTACAGGCTATCGAAATGGGAATTATCGGAATCGGACGTCTCAGTAAAAAGTTATGCGTGATCATACATAAAAAATATATATACGCGTCGACTAGAGAACCTCCTCCTTTTTGGTTTCGTCGGTTGAAAAATGATATCAAGGGTCTTCTGAATACTCCAGTTTTCACACATTTCTAATTTTCAATAGCCAATATTGGATATTGAGGAATAACAAAAGTACTCCTGAATAAGCCTGATTAACCTTATTATTTTTTACAAGCTTTTATTTAACGTATGTATGTATGTTTAGTTTGAATCTTGCAAGTGAATTTTGACCCACTACTAGTTCAAGTTACACCATCTATTATACACGCAATACATAGAAGCTATTACACTTACTGCTTGCCATACTAGATGGCGCTATATGGAAAGGTGGACAATTTAGGATGAATTTAGAAAAGGATATAAAATCAAAGATCATAATTTATCTATCGTTTTGTAGAAATGTGTAGATGTGTGAACAAATAGTCCATCGGAAATCCAGAAAGTACCTTGCCGATCATTTTATAGAAACAGTGATACTGGCTGCATAGAATCAGTGCCTCAACGCCAAAAAAAATCACGAAACTGGAATATATGATTATCACAAATAGTAATTCGTTTTTTCTTGTTTAATAATATTTTACTGGACCGAGATCGGTTCGAGAACGGACTCTGAACGGCACTATAGTGAGGATCTAGCTTTAGACAGCTCAGCCAACTCTAGAGATAGTAGGTGTCGAATATATTTCCAACATATTATTACATTGGTATCGTTACTTTTTCCGATAAAAGGACATATAAAACTCACGCACAACTTTTGCCCAGGCAGCACATGATTTTTCATATGTTTTTTGAGAGTACTGTTCGCACTACTTTTCACACTACTTTGTGAAATATCCGTTTTCGCTTCTATTTCCCTAGTGCTCAAGTGAGGATTTTCTCGTAGCATCAATAAAACTCCGACCAGCAACAATTTTCTTTTTGGTATAAGACACACTACCAGGGAATTCAAACCGATCTCTCAACTTTTGGAATGAAGACACCCGTGGAGTTCTTGCTTCTGGTTATTTTTGATGGTAGATGCTTGCTAATAAAGGATTTCTGTCAGCTTTGCCAATACAGTAGATCATATTCACTTTTTCGCGAGTGATATTCATTAGTACCAATTAGATGTCTACAAATATTGTAAGAACACTGATGTGTCATATTTTACGACATCGGCCTACTCAATTCCTTTCTGTTTTTCGAAAATACCATCAAATTGTTTTCTTTTGCAACAAATGCTATGCAATGATGCGATAAAATATAGGGTGTTACTTTTGAAAAAGTCGAGTTATTGCCATTTGTAATTTGTCATTTGAAAAAAATCGAAGTAGGCAATTGAACATTGACTTCGAGTTCGCTCTCATTTCAAAACACTAAAGCCTAAGAAATCGAGGAAAAAAAAGTTGGTTAAGTTATCTTGAACGGTTCTGAAGTTATGAATTTTTCTATGGGTCTATGCACGAGGCTATTTGGACAGATAAATTGACACAAGTCAAAAACTATTGCAGATAAGTCTAAGAAACCCTAGCGCGTTATAATATAATTGCAACAAAAATCATTTACATACCGGCAGCCGTTCAGTACCAACTTTTGAAGTATTATGTAAGTATCATGAATCGAATGATAGCGAGTGAAATGAATTGGCCGAAAATATATGATTTCATCAAAGTATTGATGAAAAAACAAGAAGGGGAAGAATGACAATCACACAAGCACAACATCGATAATTTCGAGTGTAGGAATCCACAGACAAGCCAGACTCATGGAGGAATGAAGACATAAGATACATAAAGTATATACTCTTATTGATTTGATTCAACCATTTTAAATTTTACAAATTATTATATTAGGTGTGTGTATTCTTTTCCACTTATATTGCTATTTTTATGGACTATATTCTATAATATTCTAATTTTTACCAAGTATGACCTGACTTTGATATGACTCGATATCCAGTTTGTTTTCATTTGTACTGTTTTGACGATTTGAGTTTTTATCTATACACATTTACATGTACCATTTTTTTAATGCTTCATGAATTAATTCTTCAGACAAAAAAGTATATTTTGATTTGATTTGAAAAGCGAGAAAGCGTGGTATAGTATTGTTTCCAAAGTCGATTGAATATGTTTACCCTCAACTCTAAAGATAGGGTCTGTTGATGAAGGAAAACGGAAAGATAAATAAATATCATTTTACGTATAAAGTAAATAGTACAACAAACTGAGTGGAAACTGTTTGCCGCGTAAAAAATAATCAATACCTGACCGCTTATTGCATAAATTACCATGAATCACCACATTATTTCTTTGCTATTCAGGCTTTTGCGCGAGCAGAACAGTGGTGTGGTGTGTGTTTGTGTGTATCTGTATTAAATGGTGCAACATGGCATATTGGAGATCATTCGAAAAACGTGGAAGAATAAATATCCGCATGTAAGATCAAGCGGAATAAAATAACTGATAAAAAAACTTTTTAAAGACAAGCTCTTATTTAAGCCGTGCACTAAAACGTATAAAATAAGTTCAAGTCATCGCTGACAATGATTTGAATATTTTTTCTTTAATGATTTGCTTTCAAAAAACTTGTGGCGCGAAGTGTTTATAAAAGTAAGTACCAATAAAACTTCCAAACACCAATTCTGAATGGAATCTGACCATAATCACCACCTTGAATTTATAGATTTTGACAAAAAAATCATAATCTCCTTACCTGAAAACCCCCACATACCAATTTTGAATAAAATATGACCATAATAAAAAAAACACCATTTGAATTTATGAATTTTGACGAAAAATTCAAAATCTCCGACCACGTAAACCGCCACATACCAATTTTGAATCAAATCGGACCATAATGATAAAACTCGTCTCCCATCTTGGAGCCGCCATTTCGAATTCATAAATTTCGAGAAAAAAAAACATAATCTCTGACCCCGTAAACCCCCGCATACCAATTTTGTATCGAATTGGACCATAATCACAAAACTCGGCCCACATCTTGGGGCCGTCATCTTGAATTTGTGAACTTCAACTAATATTTCATAATCTCGACCCGAAATCTCACAAACAAATTTTGAATTGAATCGGACCATAATCACAAAAATCGTCCTCCATCTTGGGGCCGCCATCTTGAATTCTTGAATTTCGACCAAATTTCATAATCTCCAACCCGAAAATTCCACAAACCAATTTTGAATGAATCGGACCATAATCACAAAACACATCCGCCATCTTGGAGCCGCCATCCTGCATTTATGAATTTTGACAAAAACTCACGATCTCCGCCCCCAAACAAACCACCCACTTTGAATTGAATCGGACCATAATCACAAAATTCGTTCGCCATCTTGGAGCCGCCAACTCGAATTTATGAATTCTGACACAAATTTCATAATCTCCGACCCCGAAAACTCCCATATACTAATTTTGAATCAAATCGGAACATAATCACAAAACTCTTCCGCCATCTTGAAGTCGCCATCTTGAATTCGTGAATTTTGACAAAAAATTAATAATTTCCGTTTCTGAAAACCATCACATATCATTTTGGATCAAATAGGACCATAATTACAAATATCGTCCACCATCTTGGATCCGCCATTTTGTTCTTTCCCCAACAAAAATTCCGTAATGCATTTTCACGAGAGCTATGAACACCTGCCAAATTTCAAATCAATCGGACGACTATAAGTCTCAGTTGCAAGATTTGACCTGAACGTACATACATAGTTACATACTCACAAAAATTGCAAGTTAGATAAAAGCTTGTAATAAAACCTATATTTCATTCAGTTTGTTTAGTTCATTCAGCTGACATTGGAAAAACTATATCTATATGATAGTTCTAGAATGCCAAACGCGGCGAAGAAGGGATTTAGTGGGTAGGCTAGTATTTTCCCACCCCACACTTGAATTCCACACTACATATGAACATGAGCATATCGGCGCCTTCATAAGATTCTCCAAAAACAATAATAACTTTTTAACATAAAATTGAACCGACGAAATACGGAACTGAAAAGTAAAAAATAAAATAAACCTTCTTAGTCTCAATAACTAAGATCCTAAACTAATGTAAGTAACTAATTTTGAGTCGGCGCCAAACGAACAATCAACGAAGATCATTTATTTGTTGAAAATATAAACAGGATGTCCATAAAATCAGATGTGGAATCATCTGCGACTGAAAGATAAACTTTAGTCACTATCTTCCATCGTCAAGATAACCTCTTGTGGGGTATTCATGTTGAAAAAGGAAACATTTTCAATTAAATATTGATAGAAAGATTTTTCTGTGAATTGAAAAATCCACGATCAAAATGAAGTAATTTTTTGTGAATGTCTAACAGAAAACAACTACTTCCCCGGCTAAAGCCACGCTGGACATTGAACTACATCTGATAGATATTCTGAAAAGGCCCTAACTCAAAAGAAAAAATCTGAGATAAAAAATTTGCATTTTCATTCAGATAGTTATTTGATTTTCTATTCCAGTCTCAATTAAGAACTCATAAAGATGAATGAGGCAAAGAAGAATGTTTTCCAAAAGAGAATACTCACCAGAAATCATTCGTAACATTGACGCAGGAGAGACATCGCATTCACTAGGTCTTCAATACATTTTTGTCGACGAAAATCTATTTCACGCTTCCACGATCATCAGGAAGACCGGAAGAAATGGGAAACACATTTTCAAGAAGCAATCTCACTTTGCAAAGATGGAAAAAGTTAGAATCATTTCTTTTGGAGAGACACTTTGAAATCAGTGTTTTCTGACATTAAAACCTGTCATGGGGTATGATAGATTGATTTGTTGAAAATATAAACAGGATGTTCATAAAATCAGATGTGGAATCATCTGCGACTGAAAGATAAACTTTAGTCACTATCTTCCATCGTCAAGATAACCTCTTGTGGGGTATTCATGTTGAAAAGGGAAACATTCTCAATTAAATATTGATAGAAAGATTTTTCTGTGAATTGAAAAATCCACGATTGAAATGAAGTTATTTTTTGTGAATGTCTAACAGAAAACAACTACTTCCCCGGCTGAAGCCACGCTGGACATTAGTTTAGGAGCTTAGTTATTGAGAATAAGAAGGTTTATTTTATTTTTAACTTTTCAGTTCCGTATTTCGTCGGTTAAATTTTTTGTTAAAAAGTTATTATTTTTCAATTTTATTTGGCTAAAAAAGAATCGTCCAAATCGTATAACCCAGTACAAAGTTATGCCTGATAAAAACGGTTAATGGACCAAAATTCAGAGGGTGAACGATCGTTAATGGGCCAAAATTCAGAGGGTGAACGATCGATATCCTCCATTTTGCTACCCTTAGGGGTGGCATTTTTATCCCATTCGAGATGGGACCAACTTTGAAGTACACATTAACCATTGAAAAAAAAATAATCATCGAAATCGGACTACTCTATGGAAAGATATGCGTGGTATGTTGGCTGAAATCTACTAATTACTACCCACTTAATTTTTGATCACTTCCAAAATACTTACTTACTTAGCTTACTTCAACGATTGACTGTTAAATAATATGATTATCTACTTAAACTATTTATTGTTATATAATATGAATTATTTCTGAAAGTTCTGGTTAGTTGATTTCATCACTTTGTATATAATTCCATCCTTTCATAGAATATAATTATTATTGTGACGGATGTAGGAGGATCTGTCAATGTCAACTACATATGTGTGCCACTGTTCACAAGTGAAAAATCAATCATCCTCTATTTTTCTACCCATAGGGGTGGATCATTCCATTTCAAATCGAAATATAAACAACTATGAGGTATACTCTATCTGATAAAAAATGAATCATCAAAATCGAAGATCGCAGTACAAAGTTATGCCTGATAGAATCGGTTTACGGACCAGAATTCAGAGGGTGAGTGATCAATATCCTTCATTTCGCCACCCTGGCTGGATTTCATTTCTGAAATTCAAATGGGACCAACTTCGAAGTATACCCTATTCATTGAGAAAATAATTATCGGAATCGGACGTCTCAGTAAAAAGTTATGCGTGATCATACATAAAAAAAATTAAATATACGCGTCGACTAGAGAACCTCCTCCTTTTTGGTTTCGTCGGTTGAAACGAATACAAGGCCAGGGTGTGTTCGGTCACAAATATTTTCAGTACATCGACAGAGTTCTAGAATGTGGCAAATCGGTCACGATGTTTCTAAATTGCGGCAGTTGAAAGATGGAAACAAATCTTGAACTTACATTTTCGTATCAATATTGGCAAACTGGAAGTTGTTTAATTCAGCTTTCTCCAGACCCACAACTTTTTTCAATTTTTTTTTGAGACAAACAAAAAATGGTTGTAGATCACCTACCAAATATGGTTTTCAATGAATTCATAAGTTTTGTTTGTCCAGTTATGTTATTTTATGGATTTTCATGAATGATCTTTGATGATAGGAAACTTGGAACCTACCGAATCGACAGAAAGTTGAAATGGAAATAACTCTTGGGCTAAATTTCTTGTGATATTCCTTCAAAATAATTCAATAATATTGTCATTACTGTAGGTATACGTCAAAATGATTCGAAATTCCTCATCCTACCTAATTGCAACGGTATTCGACAATGTTTCATTTTTATCCTAATATATTCCTCACATTCACGTTAATATTTCAAGGCAAGCCAGTATCTTCAATTCGTGTTGAAATTGATGGCGTTTTTGATGTGCTATACCACGATAGGAGTTATATTACGTAACTTTTTTTTATCGACAATAATGATTATAGATAATTATTGTCTTGCACGTCTTGAAGAATGAAATGAAAATTCTGCATACGCTCCATTACAAAACAACACTGAATGAAAGACAGTTGAAAGGCCAATGGACTTCTTTTTTGTCACTTGGATCCTTCTGTTTTAAAACGGCGGCTGATTAATATTGGCTACACTGGCACTGCGGCACAAGTATATGTCATTTGATATTTTTTGCTAAAATCTACACTAAAACTAAAGTTATTTCTGATTACTATTGACTTTTTCAAAAGCGAATGGTCATTTTTGGTAATTTTGTATATCCAACACAACCAAGTTGTATTTTCCAATAAAATGCGTTGAATATCAATGAAACTAAAGAAATTCCATTCAAAAAGTTTTAGATGTTGTCGAATACTCAACAAAATAATAATCCGACAGCTTTGATTTGTTCAAATTGGGTATTATTTAATTTGATTTTTAGTAGTTACTGTTTCATAAAAAAAAAGAGAACTAATCAAATATTCCAGAAAGACATGTCTATTATTAACAAAAAAGCCTCTATGGATGGTAGTGTCTTTGATAGACTACTTTGAAAGGGAACGTGAAAATGGAGGACATCTCCTTCCACTCATTGCTGCTAGGGACATGAGGTATACTAGTTACATCTATTTATAAGAACTGAAGTGAAGTTATAAAATGAATATGATATGTGAATGTTAGGGTGATTAATCTGTTTCTATTTCCAGAGAGTTGCAGATGCCTTGAATTTGAGAATTTCTACTGTAAATATTGCATTGTCCATAGAAAACTCGAAAACAGGTAAAAGCAGTGGTAGATATTGATGGCATCGATCAATCTGCAATTGGAAGTATATTCTATGGTATATACAAAAACAATTATTAATTTTACGTCAATTTGTATTATTGGATGAAACTTGGGTATCCGAAGATAGCGACAGTGGGTATTCCTTGCAAGATTTCAATGTAAAGTGGGTAAAATGGACTAAGGTGAAGACAAGATCTACCAAACCAAAATATTTCAGATATTTTTTGTATTTCAGGGTATATTCATGCTGAATACAGAACCGGATTCATTTATGATGCCCATATTGTGTTAAAAAAGCTATGATTACCATGAAGAATCGAAACAAAAGCATACAAGATTTATCAAATATTCAAAGCAATTGTGAATGTATTTCAACCTGATGATGACAAATACCACGTCGAAACGTAGTTAAGAGAAATCATATGAATTGATTGAATCAGACCTTTATTCCGAGAAATTGGAGAAAATATATATGTGGTCAAGAAACTAAAGAAAAAGCATATATATATATATATATATTTATATATATATATATATATATATATATATATATATATATATATATATATATATATATATATATATATATCGGGTGTCCACGGAAGGTGGCTCGCCCCTATAGCTTTTTTGTTCTCGGAGATAATAAAATGAAATTTGAAGGATCTGTTCAATGCATAAAACTGCACTTTTTGACAAGTAACTCAATTCCATGCAAATTCCGGATTCACCGGAAGTGACATAAACTTTCGATTTTTAAATGGGACACCTGGTATATTTTCAGTATTTTCGTCTGCATATGACATTTAGAATACAATCATGTATTATTTGTTACTGTTTGTAACTGTTTTTTAATTTTTTTTTCGAAATAAATTTTTATTCTGGAGGGCTATGGATACGTTCAAATAACTTATTTCAGTCCTAAAATGTTTGTAAAAATACAACTCTACTGTTTCCGCTCAAAATGTTTCAGCTATGTGACGTTTGATTTTAAAATTTTTATTATTTTTTTTCAAATGGCAACATGGTGGCTCGTTGGTGTAGAAAAAAAGAGCATTTTATTACGATTAATTTGATACCGCACTCTATTAGGTTGTAAGAAAAATTTCGATAAAAAACTGAAAATATAACGTTAAAACTTCCGTTAAATGAAGAATATTATTGAGATAAGATTCAAAACCATTGACGGATAAACCCCCAGATATCAATTTTTATTGAAATCGGGCTATAACCACAATACTCGTCGTCATATTGGAGCCGCCATCTTGAACTTATGAATTTTTACAAAAAATTCGTGATATATATCTCTGAAAACGTCATGAAAACACATGAGTAATTCTAGTATTTTTCTAGCAAAAATTACATAATGCATTGTCACCAAAATTATGAACACCTGCCGAATTTCACGTAAATTGGACACCCGATTCTTGCCATACCCAGATCCTGAATGTTTGTTTGAAGGTTGTAGTAGATGTGGTAACTTGATTATTCTCGTTTCGGACGTGCATCTTCTTAATGGATTCAAAAGGTTTTCACGACGTTTCGAATGTTTGTATCCGCAATCGTCTGACAAGTTTAGGTGCTACTTACCAATTTATATGTCTGCCGGTGCAATGATGCGTGTAATTCCGCCACGTGCAGTGGTGCATTTAATATCGTGCAGTGTGGTGGTGCGTGAAGTTTCGCGCCTCTGCAGCCCGCCAGAAAAAGCAATCAGTGGTTTCCATACGTTCTTGATCTCAACGCTTGGTTGACTAAAGGCGGTACTGGCTTCGATGTAGGCGGCCTCTTTGACTTTCCGTTTGAACAATGCTCCTCTCTATGTAGAACACTTGCGTCGTTCCATAGAATTCGATGGTGCTCAGTCCAGGCGTGGTCACAATTCCCGATTTTGACGTTTCTCCACGTTGAGCCCATTTTTTGTGCTCATCCAATCTCATCGATAACGGCCTCTTTGTCTCTTCAATGTAGGAATCTCCGCATTTACATGGAACTTCATAAATGCAATACTTACTGATTCCATTTTTGTTGTCAGGTTTTGGTCTTGTGAGGAAACTCCGTAAAGTACTGCCGGATTGAAAGGAACTCTTGTTGTTGAACTTGTTTCCGATCCTTCTAATCTTCTCGGAGACACCTCGGATGTGCGGAAGGCAGATCACTGTGCTTTGTTGTTGCTCTTCAGATGTCTTCGTTCTCTGGAGTCATTTCAATACTTCTCCTAGGAGTTCCTTGGGGTATCCATACCGGGGAAGGTCCTCTCTGATATGGTTTAACTCGGCATCTAGTGACTCCTCGTCGTTGCATATGTACATTGCTCTCTCTACCAATGTTCTCACGATCCTTCTCTTTGTCGAACTCGGATGGTTGGTGCTGTAGCTAAGATACTGCCTCGTTTGTGTCTTCTTTCTGTAGACAGAGGTGCGGATTTCATTGCCTATTCTCTCAACGTTCACATCAAGGGAGGGTAAAGCACTGCTGGTTTCCATTTCCTTCGTGAATTTGATCGAATCTCTGATTCTGTTAATTCTTGATAAGAAATCCTGGTGATGTTTCTCTCCGTGATTCCATATAATGAAAGTGTCATCCTCGTACCTCAACCACAGCTTTGGTTTGTATCCTGCCTCCCGTATGGCCAATTCCTCGAATCACTCCATGTATATGTTGACGATAATTGGAGAAAGGAAAGATCCCATCGGGAGTCCGTCGACTTGAGAGAAGAATCGGTCCTTGTCCTGGAAGTATGAGTTCTGTAGGCAGCACTGCAGTAATTCCGATATTGCTTGGATGGGAAGGTCAGTTCTCTCGTGGAGCTGGTTATCCTCTTCAAATTTCCTTTCGATGATAACTAAAGGATTCTTCTATAGGGACATTGTTGTGAAGGCTCTCCACGTCGAAGCTGATGAAACGGTCTTCTGGTACAAGTTCAACATCTGTGATGGTGACAACGAAGAGCTTGGAATTCTTGTGAGCTCTGTAGAGTCAACCAGCAGCAGAATGAATCCCATCCAGGCAGAAGAGTTCAGATTGAAAGTGAGAGAGACACTCGAGAAGGAGAGAAATCCCCGGAGTAACATCACTGCAGGGGAACAGAGGGCCCTAAAAATCCTACAAAAGGATTCATCCATAATAATTCTTCCATACGATGAAGGAAACGCCACGGTTATCATAGACACCACAACATATGATGACAAGATAGAGACGTTACTCCACACAGGGATTCATAAACTCTTGAAGAAGGATCCAACACCCACTATAGAAAGGAAGATCTACAACACTCTGAGGAAATTTGAACATTTCATTCCAGACAACGAACGATCACATCTAACGCCACACTACAGCAAACCACCGCATCTCTACGGGCTTCCGGAAATCCACAAATCCACCAGCTCTCGGAACTCACCAACCTATAAGTTATCGAAATACCTCCTACCGATACTACAACCCTTACAAGCAAATAGCAGTTCATACGTCAAGATATCCAAGCACTTCGCAGACACCATCACAGATGTTGAACTTGGACCAGAAGACCGTTTCATCAACTCCGACGTGGAGAGCCTTTACACCAATGTCCCTATAGAGAAATCCCTTAGTATCATCAAAAGGAAACTCGAAGAGGATAACCAGCTCCAAGAGAGGACTGACCTTCCCATCCAAGCAATATTGGAATTACTGCAGTGCTGCCTACAGAACTCATACTTCCAGGAGAAGGACCGATTCTTCTCTCAAGTCGACGGACTCCCGATGAGATCTTCCCTTTCTCCAATCATCGCCAACATATACATGGAGTGGTTCGAGGAATTGGCTATACGGGAGGCAGAATACAAACCAAAGCTGTGGTTGAGGTACGTGGATGACACTTTCATTGTATGGAATCACGGAGATAAATATCTCCAGGATTTCTTCTCAAAAATTAACAGAATCAGGGATTCGACCAAATTCACGATGGAAATGGAAACCAAAGTTGCCTTACCCTTCCTCGATGTGAACGTTGAGAGAATCGGCAATGAAATCCGCACCTGTCTACAGAAAAAAGACACATACGGGGCAGTATCTCAGCTACAGGTCCAACCATCCGAGTTCGACAAAGAGAGGGGTCGTGAGAACATTGGTAGAGAGAGCGATGCAGATATGCAACAACGAGGTGTCACTAGATGCCGAATTAAACCACATCAGAGAGGACCTTCCACGGAATGGATACCCCAAGAAACTCCCAGGAGAAGTATTGAAACAACTCCAGAGAACGAGCACATCTGAAGAGCAACAACAAAGCACAGTGGTCTGCCTTCCGTACATCAGAGGTGTCTCCGAAAAGATCAGAAGGATCCGAAACAAGTTCAACATCAAGAGCTGCTTCCAATCCGGCAGTACTTTACGGAGTTTCCTCACCTAGAACAAACCTGACAACAAAAATGAAATCAGTAAGTATTGCATTTATGAAGTTCCATGTGAATGTGGAGATTCCTACTTCGGAGAGACAAAGAGGCCGTTATCGGTGAGATTGGATGAGCACAAGAAATGGACTCAACGTGGAGAAACGTCAATATCGGGACTTGCTGACCACGCCTGGACTGAGCACCATCGAATTCTATGGGACGACGCAAGTGTTCTACATAGAGAGGAGCATTGGTTCAATCGGAAGTTCAAAGAGGCCGCTTACATCGAAGCCAATAACGCCTATAGTCAACCGAGCGTTGAGATCAAGAATGTATGAAAACCACTGATTGCTCTTTCTGGCGGGCTGCAGAGGCGCGAACCTCCACGCACCACCACACCGCGCGAAATTACTCGCACCACTGCACGTGGCGGAATTACATGCATCATTGCACCGGCAGACATATAAATTGGTAAGTAGCACCTAAACTTGTCAGTATTCACCTGAAGACGATTGCAGATACAAGCATTCGAAACGTCGTGAAAACCTTTTGAATCCATTGAGACGATGGACGTCCGAAACGAGAGTAATCAGATCCTGAATGTCACAAACTGCGATTGGTGATAAAAGCAAATTGCCTGGGATAGTCGAAACTGAAAGCCATTTGGCCATTTTTATCAATGGTTTGCATCCAAAGTACTGAACACCCAAACTAAAATGATTTTCAACAAGCAATATAACGAAGATGCAGATACAACAGAATATAATGTGTAAAAAAAATATTTTATGGACCACCCTTTTTCTAAAGGTGGACAAAAAACGGGAACCACATCTTGTCAGGGCCGTTTTTCTCATAGACTGACTGTCCGCTGTGGAAATTTGTAATGACAAAAAAAAGTCTATCCGAGATGAAAAGGCTAGTTATATTGAACCCAAAATATGTTTTTCGATAATTCTGTGATTGTTAGTTTTGGAAATACAGATACAAGCAGACATTTTAGATCATCACCTGGTCAGAAAACAGCGAGCAGTTTTCTTTGTCAACGGAAATTGAAAATTTTATCAATAAATACCACGCACTTGAGTTGATTGGTGAAAGCATTTTCGTGAGTCATTCTATCTTTCCGATCTCCGACTCATACAAATCGTATGAGTCGAAGAACCATCTACTATCGAAGTTTATCAAGAAACTTGGAGGTGATGTTGAAGGTTATTTTTCTGGAGCCAGTTCAAGCGTAATCACGATGACGAAAACCTTGTCAATGAAAATACATTTCAATATATTATTCAAGCAACGAATCCAACCTTTCGAAATGAGTGATTAGTTAAGAGTTATCCACTCAGCGAAAACAATTATCCCAAAGTAATCGAAATCCTTGTCAGAATCGTATTTCTCGTTGAAGTTTATGTTCGGGAGTTCCTTGAGAGTGGACAAGCGATAGTCTACATTCATTTCATGCAATTGCAAATTACATAACATCACATTATTTTCATGTTAAATAATGAAGAAAGGGGGCTGTAGGTTAGTTGGATCCATATGATATCAATATTTGAATTATATCAGACTTTCAATAAGACCAAAGGAAGTATTGCAGGTCCAATGAAAACTGAATTTTACATTATTCAATTTATGTATGAGTATCAGTATTACTACCTGATTTGTTTATGGGCGACTCAGGACCCAAAAACGTAAGGAAGACAATACATTTTCAGTTAGAATCAATGATGGCTATTCCATTTTTTGATAGGGAGGACTCTCATGCTCGCTCAGATACTATTTCTACCGTCCTTCTACCGTCCCTGGCAGTGTGGGACTTTAGTCTACATACTAAACCTCCCTCGTGATTGTCCTCCATAGACAAATTAAAAATAAAGAGACTGTTTGAAACATTGGCGATCTTGACCACCAAGTTTTTGGTAAGGCCAGTCGCTCATGGAGGCGTTACCCGCAATCGACAGACGTGATGACATGATAATTTTCCAATTTCGACATTTGTCAGAAAATAGAAGTTTATTGTTTACACATGTTTTTTTATAATTTCAGAATGATTCTTCTGATGGTATTGTCATTAATCAATGATAGAAATTATACTATATGGACTTGAATTAGGAACCCAACGTCGAAAATAGAATGTTTTGACATTCGAGTTGACGCTGAAATTCCTGGAAATATTTTTTTACAATGTAAATTTTTTTTTTTAACAAACTGATACGTATTTCCATCCATCAGTTTCCATTTCCTATCACCATTTGATGAAGTTCGAAGATTATCATCAAACTGGAGTATTTGTTATACCTACTCGTTCTACTTTGTGCTAATAAATGAACAAAATTATTCAATGTTTGATGTAAATGTAATTTGTTTTCATTTTGATTCATTTGATGATAATACTGAAGAATATTTTTAATTTTAGTGTTTTGTCTGTAGTTGTACCTTGTCCAAGATACAATAAAATATGCTTTTTATAGTGTTCAACTTATTATTCTTGTTTTATAAGAACATTAATTTTGTTCTTTATATCATGGAACAAAGGTTTATTGTGAAACTTTATTTCAACCACGAACGAACTAAGAGATTCTACGAATCGATTACTGTATATATTATATTAGTGATCGATTTGCCATTCGGGTATTTCATATGATACAACCATTCCTAGGAAATACAGGAATGGCAAATCGATCACTCATCAAATATATACCATATCAACCATATAAAAGTAACACTTTAAAAAAAAACGCCTTATCTCAATCGATAACTGAAGATAAATCTGTTTTACCAACTGTACTTAGTTCAGCCAGTTGCGATATATGTCGCCACTGTCTAAACGTGGTGCAAACTTTTACTGCAGGTTTGACAACTCTCTTTATTTTCAGTTTCTCTATGTTATCTTCGCTGGGCAGGCTGTCTTTGCGTAATGCATTTCATTTATGTTTCTGCAGTTGTCTTTTTTCTATTCCCTTAGTTTTCAGGATATTTATACGAGTGGATCTGTTCCCATTTTTCGGGATGCCTTACGTCCATCTCTATGCTTTGCATCAGTAATTGCCTTTCATTTTGCTATCATCTACACTCCATAATCGTGTATAATGACTACTTCTGGAATGAATGAATTGTGGGAGATCGTGAGCACAGATATTTCGTTTAACCACAATCGAAAGAAAAAACTTCTGTTGAAACTATCAAGCAGTGAGGTTTAGTCATGGTTCGATCTTACCCACATTCAAGTGCAGAATATTCCAAAATTCCCAAATTATTTTATTCATTTTATGAGAAGAACGGGTCTAACAGCAGGGGAGTATTGTAGGTCGGCATAATATATTCAACCTCAAGGAATACAGTGCAACTCCACAAACATTCATTGTATTATTGATTAGAATAAGTGATGTTACTCATATCGTCTTTTATTAAACCCAGCTACATTATGTGTGAATAAAATATGGGTGTGAGGCAAAACCTAGGAATCGTACCGCCTACAGTTTAGGCAACATGCTTTGTTCCGTGTCGTGTTCTGGATAACGATTGCGTATAAAATCAACTTCTCGTACTGAAAATACCCGAACTGTGAGTGCTTTTCCACTGTGCAAAAACTCGTAGTATTAAAGTTATTAAATGGTAACCTAGATTAGTATATTGTACAACGAGCACGGAATGACATACATTTCCTACGAGTATGAAAGTTTGCAGCACGAGCTGCAAGCGAGTGCTGCAAATCATACGAGTAGGAAATGGTCATTCCGTGCGAGTTTTACACTATACTTTTTCTACGACTGTTATAATATACAGTGTAAGTAAAAAACAACAAACATGAGAAATGTACTTTCATTAATTAATTGAAAAAAATAAATTACTAGGTAAATGTGTTAAGCACCTACTACAATAATCGCGAAAAAATATCTTCTCATTTGTTATCAACAATATTCAATGTTACATTGGTACAATTATTCGAAAACGAATTTTGGGGAAATAGAATCCGTTTTTTAAGGGAAAAGTTGACATTATTAACATTTTCTGTAACTGATGTCGATGGAAGGTCTGACAACTTATTGATCGACCCTAATATTTTATTGGCTATGTTATTTCGACTAGTCAGGGACTCTTCGATGTAACCCTCAGCTACTGTTGTAGAGCGCCAGCCACCATGCCGTTTTAATGTCGTTATATCTTCGCCACTATATATCAATATTGTAGCTGAAGATCGGGGGAAACAGTGGCCGGTGTATAACTCAGGATTCGGAAGTTTTAAGTATGAAGCAATTTGTTTTCCCATATTTTCTATTTTATTTATTCCAATTTTTTGGACAATGCATTTTCCTTTCTGATAATTCAGAAAAAAATAAGCATCGTTGACATTACTTGGTCGCAGATTCCAATATTTTTTCACAATGTTAGCATATTCTCCCGTTACAGTAAATTTTCGGGAAGTTTTTGTTTTAGGGTTCGGAATGTGGACCAAAACTGCGGCACCTAAATCTTCAAAATCTTGAATTTTAATTAATTTAATTCCCATGATAAGTACAACCTGCAATAAAAAAATATAAACAAATTATAATTAATTAACTGATTGTTGTGGAACTTACTTTTGCTACAAGGCATTCGTTATCTGGGGCTTCTTTGTGAAAACTTCAGATTTTTTTGCTTTGTATCCATCTGCTTTCCGCTTTGGAAATGCTCTCAATTTGGAATATTCACTGATATCCACGCCATTATTGATACTGAGCATCGTTTTTAACATGCTATAGTGCGCCCATAAAGTGGAAGATTTAAATTTATTTGATATATTTCCAAAGTACAAAGAACATTCTCTGAACGAGAACTAGTTTTCTGTTCTTTGCACCAGTCCATGAATAGGGTATACGAAACTGTGTATTTTTCTTTAGATTTTTCAGGCACTGGATTTAATGGAGCGTTATTTGCTGCCTCCATAACACTTGGCGGTATTAAACTTCTTTCACTGTCACTACTTTCCATGCTGAACTAATTTCGAAATACCTTTCTGTCAAAGAAATATTGAATTGTCACTTATGTTTGTGTTTATATTGTCTGTATGGTTACGGCAATGTTACCTGGTTAGGCGTCTTTTGTTTTATTTACTCCACGCCTCTTTTGTCGTGACGAAGATTGCGAAAATTTACCCGTGCGTTTTTCAGACATTGTGCACTGGTGCATAATGAAAAGGAGTATTATAATATACTACATTTAGAAATCATCATTGAACATACAATGAAGGTATTTTGTGAGAGTCGTAGAAAAAAATTGTTACGTTATGATTATAACACCAACATAACAAAATCGCAGATACTTCATATAAAAATCGAATCTGATACATTGTCTAAAACTGTTCTGTTACAGCAAAAGTATATAGGAGTAGACGTAATAAAATCGTTACAAGTCCTTTTTTTACATCACTTGAAACTACTTTTTTACGAGAAAAGTACTTTTCATTATACCTATATGAAAACACTATATTTACATGCTTATTTAGCGCACCGAAAGTGGGCTTTTTCCGCACGGAAAATTTTACGGCGCACTAGTGTTATTAGCTGCCTACTTACATGTCAAAATAAAATGATATGTTATTGACAGTTCTCTAGAAATCGCAAATTGTTTGTATATTTCCTTAGCAACGGGGAAAATAACGCTTGTTTTGTGACAATATTTGGATATTTTTAGTGGAAATATTTCAAAATGATTCCACCAGAGGAAGAAATATCACGTGAAGCGGCAAAAGTTAGTGCAGAATTAATGCCCAAAAAGTCACGTGAGAGATATGAAAACCAGTCTATTTTGCAACTGGCACCAACAAAAGAAAGTTAAAGAAGTTTTTGTTCGTTATTCTTTAAAAATAAATATTTCTTGACAATCTGTGGTTTTCAGGTAGATATAATGAAAAATATCGTTCATTACACGTCCATAAATGCTTTTTCCGTGCTTGCACGACTTCCCGTGTTCGGCTGCGCCTCCCACGGGAACTTGTCGACTCCTAATGAAATATACTATTCTCAAAGAGTAACAACAACTGAGCTGTTACCTCTCAAGTCTCTTCTTTTTAGGTACTTTTGGATGTAGTACATCTTAAAATGCTATTGACGTATTATTTACAAGTCGAGTCAATCCATTTGAGCTTTCCAACCGAAAATTATCAAGATATTTGAAAATACACTATCGAGCATAAAGTTAGACACAAATGATATACCCATTTGTGCCTTAGCTTTATATGCTGTCTGTCTTCAGTCGAGTCTATATTACTATGAATCATGGTCAGTTGAAAATGACAAAGTATAGATTATTAGAATGCATGAATAAAAAATCAATTGAATGATCACGTCCAGTGGATAATAGTTTATATACAGTGCGGCTTTCAATAGTCCCCCCTGTTAACTTTTGAACGGTTTGACATAGAACAATGAAAAAAAAAATTGTATGATATCACCGATACCAGTTTTTGAAGTAAAAGACATTATGATTGCCCGATAGATGGCGCGGGGGAGAACATCAATTTCAAAATTTTAAATAGCATGTTGGGTCATGTAGCACATCGTTGAAAAGATAATTCAATTCTTTTTCCAAACATCCAATTTTTTTTTCATTTCGTTGATATGTGACTTTTTTTATGGTCCCCCGCTTTTTTTTTGAATGGTTTGACGTAGAACAATGAAAAACAAAGGTATCGTATATCACCGATACTATTTTTTGAAATGAAAGACATTGTGATTGCCCGATAGATGACGCGGGGGGCACATCAACTTAAAAAATTGAAATAGCATGAGGGGTCATGTGGCACATCGGTTCAATTCTTTTTCCAACCATAATTGTATTGAACATTTCGTTGATTTTTTTTTTCACAATGTGTATTTGAAATGTCAAGCGTAATTGCGGATCTGAATGGTACCCTTATCTCGGAAACTTTTGAACGGTTTCATATGAAACAATGAGACAATGAATATTTCGATCCTACTTTTTGAGAGGAGAAACTTTACAATTACTCGACAGAGGGCGCTGGGGGCTAACAACTTGAAAATTTCGAAAGGCATAGAGGTCGAGTTGCACACCGTTGAAAAGGTTATTCAATTATAGTTTCAACCATGGTTGTTCTACGGAATCACAATTGCTATGAGTAACACTGAATACTGTCAATAGAGGAAGATTCATTACTTAAATGAATTTTCATTTTCGAATTCGTTTGAAAGCTTAATTGGGTAGGAATTTTGAATCCATTCAGTAATCCAATTTTTTGAATTGATGCAGTAGATAATTGAGGTAAATCCATATTGAAATAAACAAAAGTCACCCAAGTCACTAAATGATTTTTGCTATACAATAGCCTTCCATAGCCTTTTCAAGAGATTATACCAAACTCATTTATTTTTAATGACCATAATTATAAAGGGTATCATTTATCGGATTCAGTGAACTGATAATCAAGCAGTAACCTGGAAATGCCCATCATGAAATTGGATTATTTTGTCGATGTTTAAGAATTTCTAATGTAACAATGATTATATCATTACTTACCTGCTCTTTATATTATCGCATTTGTATTTAAATAAGAGTTTCATTCCACTTGAACTAGTATTATTTTGAATTTGAAACATTATCATGGTTCGTGTACGTCCCATCGAAGATAAAACTGAAGCAATCTACATTTTGGTGAGACCCGTGGGAACTACTATGCAGCAGAAATAATTTTTAATTAAAAATTCCCTGAAAATCCAATAACTCGAAAGTATTTGAGGGATCTGGTTGCAAAATTCAACAGAACTAGCACTGTTTATAGGGCCAGTGGAGTTGGCCGAAAATCAATTTCGGAGGAGACGGAAGTTTGGGTAATTGCCAAATTGATATAGAGAAAAAAACGTATGAATGAAATACAAAAAAAAGAGGGTTGGAAATGAAATTGAATTGTCTTTTCAACGATGCTATTTGAAATGTTCAAGTTGATGCCCCCTGCGCCATCTATCGGGCAATCAATGTCTTTCATTTCAAAAAATAGCATCGGTGATATCATTCAATACCTTTTTTTTATTGTTTTACTATGAGAAGCCGTTCTGGATATATATATATATATATATATATATATATATATATATATATATATATATATATATATATATATAATATATATATATATATATATATATATATATATATATATATATATATCCAGAACGGCTTTTCATAGTAAAACAATAAAAAAAAGGTATTGAATGATATCATCGATGCTATATATATATATAAGGAAATACAGCAATGTCAAAAAGAAAACTCTTATAAGTTTGTCCAAGGTTTCGGAATTGGTTCATTCCACCATCAGGGAACTACAATTTATTAAAAAATATTACATATGAGAGATTATCATTAAGTGAATTGATAATACTTCCAACTCAGGTGAGAATGGATGACACGATGTTCAGTAAAAAATACATTTTGTCTTTTGACATTATGGTAATAAATAATGAGAAATGTAAAACAGAGAAATGAACAAATGTTCAATTACTACACTTATATGTTGAAAATTATAAATACCACATGTTAAAATAATATAATTATAATTTTTAACATATAAGTGTGGTAATTGAACATATGAGTGTGGTAATTGAACATTAGTTCATTTCTCTGTTTTATATTTCTCATTATTCATTATCATAATATCAAAAGACAAAAAATATTTTTTACTGAACATCGTGTCATCCATTCTCACCTAAATTGTAAGTATTATCAATTCACTTAATGATAATCTCTCATATGTAATATATTTCAATGAATTGTAGTTCCCTGATGGTGGAATAAACCAATTCCGAAAGCTTGGACAAACTTACAAGAGTTTTCTTTTTGACATTGCTGCATTCCCCACTATTAACCAGTTAATATCCTAACTAGTCAGCAAAGACTACCCTTTCAAATATATATATATATATATATATATATATATATATATATTCAGGTAATTATTCATAAATATTCAGTTGAATCTATATATGTTAAATGGGAATGATAACATGTTCATATGTTGGCAGGATACATCATTTAAGTAAGCTCGAATTTGAAATAGAAAAATGTATATAATAAAACATCGAATACCAAACAAAAAATAAACAAAAATATACGTTCCTCTGTAAAAGTATATAAATAATAATTATTTACTGAAATCTCGGAACTGAAAACTTTTAAAATCCAAGAAGGGTACGTTGAACCTGAACTTTCAGTTTTCATTACGATCACAGCCTCAGTTTTTGGTTTCCCTTAATAATCATTCCATGGCTATTTTATAGAATAAACAATATAAACATGTTGGGACAACTTCTTTCCGCACTGCACCTAAAAAAACATGTATTGAAATATTTTATTTACAATGCCGTCAGAAATATTTCTCATTACCTCGCATAAGTTTGACAATAATCTTTTTAAGTTGCTTTTTTGAGTATTGGCCATAGGGTTTTTCTAGACGCTACAATAAAATATAGGAATACCTAAGTGTTCATAATGTATTTGCTTGTGTCAATCCTATATATCATGTTGAAGTTGAGAGTTGTGATACAATTCAAATGTATTACCTTATTGTCCATGATGGTATAGACATCCCTGGGGACACAAATATATATGTAAATATAGTTTTCAATCGTCTTAAGGATACTTCCTGTTGATTCTCAGAATTAGGGTGCAAATTTTTTGGCAAAACTGATGCCACAAACAAATCAAACTACCATATCGTGATTCAATTAATCACCCACCTAGTAGAAAACAATATGCTGATGTGATACATATTTTTTTTCACATGTTGATTTTCTTGTAGGTAGGTAATAAATACCATCAATAATCTGATCACTTGAGAAAACTGACTAAGATTGATAAGCGACAAATGAAATACTGCCACTCATTTGAGGTTAACCACAAAGCAGACAAAGACAAAACACAAGACTCACAGAGCATGTTGATAACAGGAAACAGATCGGTAACCATTTACGTGCAAGTTTCATTCGTGACTCGTTTTCGCAACGAATCAGTTACGTCATATTTCTAAGCACGAAACTTATCTTCGACTTCCCCATGATATTGAAATGTCCTGAAACCAGAACGTCCGAAAGATATAAACAACACACGTTGCTATGGATAAATCACCAAGATGTTTTTAAAGATGTTTCAAAATTTGTTTGGTACGAAATGAAGCTGTGATGATTTTCCGGGGTGTATTTGTGACAATGCTTATAATAACGTCGCAATATTACGTCTCCATAACGCATAAATTATGGTTTCTCACGGACGTCGTCGAAGGTACAAGAATTGAACGTTAATAAACCTTCCGGGTATGTTTCTTGCTCAGTGGGTTGTTTAGCAAAGACTCTGAATAACTTTTTCTTGTCGTTTTCTTCCTATGGTGCTTATACGATAAAATTTATTTCAGTTCAAAATTGATGAGGAAACTTCTTCAAACTAAGTGTTTATTGAAGGAGTTGAGAAACCGACTGACATTCAATCTCGACTAGGCTAGAACCCCTGAAAGACAACTTGAGAATATGAGATCCTGTTCATCTGGCGCCCAACCCTGATATTGAGAGTATCATGCTCATGTGAAGTGCTGCTTATAAGATGCGGTTCCATTTCAATATTATGAATATCCTCATAATGATCTGAGTAGGCTGGCTAAGATCAGAGACGACGTAGAAAATCCAAGAAGACGGCGGACAGCGGGATTTTTTTTTGTTTTTTCGGCATTCGGACTTGGTCCATACAGCCAGTCACTATTCATCCATCTATATTCCAAATTTCTTCATGGTGGGTGAAATATCCCAATTTCCCTAAAATCTAACACAAAATCATTCGGAAAATTGAAAGAAGAAATCGTCAGAAAAACAAAGGATCACAAGGTTTCTTCTCGCCAAGGGGTCCATCGTGGCATTTATTTCAATAGACAAACAACACTGGACCACGGAAAGGTGTACATACATAAGGGTTAGATCACAGAGGGTCGATATCTAAGTAAAATGTTAAGTAAATAAAGTAAATTCACCTTTGATTGCATCAAATTTTTAGGCCTGTTTTCTGTATGAATTTGAAGATGCAGAGGATAGTTTTTTTTTTCGTTGAGGGCTAACAGTGTAAGCAAATTGATGGGGGTGGGGGTTTCCAAAAGAAGCAGGCCGGAGTAGAGCTCTTGGCCTTCCAACCTAGTATTTTTACAAATATATGGTCCAAATCACCTTCTACGTTGCATTCTTCACATAGGTTGGAGTTAGTAATCCCAATTCTAGCCAAGAAGGCAGGGTAACATCCATGTCCAAATTTCAACCTATTATACACTGATATACATCTCCTGGAAAGATTGAGGTCATAATGCCAGTGTTTGGATGGTATATCTGAGTGAATTCGCGTGAATCTTGTCGGATTGTTTCTACAGTAGTTTTTCCACCTGTCCAACGACAGCGGGATCTGCCAGAGCAAATTGTCAATTCATAAAAACTGTTTAACATTGAATCAAACTGAAAAAAAAACGAAACTGAAAAGCAAAAAATAAAATGAACCTTTTTAGTCTTGATAACTGATGTAAATTACTGATTTTGAGTCAGTGCCAAACAAAGAAACAAGCAAATCAATTAGGTAAATCTTGAAATGATAGCAGAGCGGTGCGGGGCATCACCTTGCCGGAAATTGAAGAGCGTGTGGTCGTGTGGAGAGCGCATTTTTGGAATACTATTGTTTATCGCTGGAGATTTCACGTTGTATTTTTATCTTATTTTGTTTTGATCATTTCTCCAGAGTAATTTGATGATGTTCGTTGATTGTTTGGCGCCGACTCAAACTTAGTTACTCACATTAATTCAGGAGCTTAGTTATTAAGACTAAAAATGATCATTTTATTTTTGCTTTTCTCGTCGGTTTGATTTTTGTTAAAAAGTTTTTGTTGCTACCTACTTGATTTAGATTACTTTCAAAATACTTACTTACCCACCTTACTTCAACTATTAACAGTTATATACTTTAACTAGCTGGTATCAGCAACTTCGTCCGCGTTGAACTTTGTATTTTTGTGACGACAATTACAAATTTACTCACCCTTTTGGGGACCGAATTTCTGAAAATACTGAAAAACGTATTTCTTTATTTGTAAAAAGACCTCAAATACCAATGTTTATGCCCCTTACTTCAAAACTAACGTAACCCTCACACAACCTTCCACCCTCTAGCGGTTGTATTTATAAAAACACTGAAATGTATTTCTTTATCCCTCACAAAGACTTCAATTATAAATTTTTATGACCCCAACTTGGAAACTAACTTTCACCCATCATTTCACCACTTCAGAGGTTGAATTTCTGAAAACACGGAAATAGATATTTCTTCTATTTGTAACAAATATTTCAAATATCAATTCTTATGACCCCAACTTGAAAACTAACAGAATTCCTATACAAACTTCCAATCTCAATTTAACCCCCCCCCTTTAGGGGTTGAATTCCCAAAAACACAGAAACACGTATATTTTATTTGTGACAAAGACCCCCAAAACCAATTTTCATGATTCTGACTTTAAAACTAACTATACAAACTTTCAACCCCCATTTTACCAATTTAAGGTTGAATTTAAAAAAATCCTGAAATACATTTATCTTTATTTGTAAGGAAAGCCCAAACGGTAATTTCCATGACTCTAATTTCGAAACCAACTCTACTTTCACTTTCACACGCCTTCTCATCCACCTTTTTACCCATTTAGGGATGGAATATAAAAAAAAATTAGTCAAAATTTAGCAGTTTGATCTGGGCGTTCATCTTATATCAGTAAATCAGTGAGTCAGGACATGTGATTTATATATATATATATATATATATATGTATATATATATATATATATATATAATTATTTTCTAGACTGTACTTATATGATTTTGAGGAATTAGCGGGTATTCAGTCTGGTCTTATATAAAGAAAAACTTTTTTCCAAGCTTTCGACAATTTATTTTGTCTTTATCAAGGCTAAAAAACAAGAATGGTTAAAAAATATCAAATATGAAAAATTGGTATAAACTTATATGTAAAATGAGTTAAATTAACGAATATAAGTGTATAAAATATATCGACATTATGACTTCAAAAAATTGTCACACTGACAGACATTTGCATTTTTGTGAGTAGTTGATGTTTCTGTGTTGGGTTGTACAGGGGATTCTGTATGAATATGTATTAAAATAAAAGTTCATTTTGAAAGTAGATACGAGTTGATTTTGCATAGGTCGATGTCAGATCTCTTATTCATGATATTTACGTCACTATTAATTGCCACCATTTCTAAAAAAAGTCTTTTTGTCAAATGTTGTTCTTGATATATAATTTTTGTGTCATGATAATTCATTATGTGATCTTGGTTCACTACATGATCAGAGAGTGCACAAGAAACTTTTCGGAGTCTACAGTCACTTTTATGACCAGTGATTCGTGATTTCAATGTTTGACACGTTTGTCCAAAGTAATTTTTATCACAAGTACCACAAGGTATACTAAAAACTGAATTGTTTTTCATCGGTGCACATTCTCCATCTTTTAATTTCGTATATATATATTATTTATTGGAAGGATATTTTTTGTAATATTTTAATACTGAATTCACTTTTGAATACATTAATAATTTTAGGAGACAAATTTTTTATTTATGGTATTGATCCGAAAGTAATTATTTTACTGGAATTTGGTACATCAGTATCTGTATTGACAGTTTCATTAGAAATTGTATTGAATAATAATTTATTGAGTAGGTACTTGTCTCTCAATATTTCGTATAGTTTCTTCAATTTTTTATCTAAAAGAAACAGATTATACGATACCCTTTTTAGACACTCTTTTAATATGAACCGAAAACAATACCATAATATTAGATTGGCATATCAAATCTACCAATTCCAGAAAATATATCAGTTAGTTATCTCACCACCCATATAAAACAAAAATCAATTTCATTTTGGGAATGAAGAGTAGAATACATAAAATAGTACACCCATCTCTTTCAGATAAAAATTTAGAAAAACTATACGAAATATTGAGAGACAATTCGTATTTTCATAGCCTACTTAATAAATTATTATTCAATACAATTTCTAATGAAACTGACAATACAGATACTAATGTACCAACTTCCAGTAATATAATCACTTTCGGATCAATACCATACATAAAAAATTTGTCTCCTGAAATCATTAATGTATTCAAAAGTAAATTCAATATTAGAATATCACAATAAAATATCCTTCCAATAAATAAAATATATACAAAATTAAAAGACGGTGAATGTGCACCGATGAAAAACAATTTAGTTTATAGTATACCTTGTGGTACTTGTGATAAACATTGGACAAACGAGTCAAATATTGAAATCATGAATCACTGGTCATAAAAGTGACTGTAGACTCCATAAACTTTCTTGTGCACTCTCTGATCATGTAGTGAATCAATGAATTATCATGACACAAAAATTATATATCAAGAACAACATTTGACAAAAAGACTTTTTTTAGAAATGGTGGCAATTGATAGTGACGTAACTATCATGAATAAGAGATCTGACATCGACCGACTGAGCAAAATCTACTCGTATCTACTTTCAAAATGAACTTTTATTTTAATAAATATTCATACAGAATCCCCTGTACAACCTAACACAGAAACATCAACTACTCACAAAAATGCAAATGTCTGCAGTGTGACAATTTTTTGAAGTCATAATGTCGATATATTTTATACACTTATATTCGTTAATTTAACTCATTTCACATGTAATTTCATACCAATTTTTCATATTTGATATTTGTTAACCATTCTTGTTTTTTATCCTTGATAATATATATATATATATATATATATATATATATATATATATATATATATATATATATATATATATATATATATATATCTATATAGACCAACTCAGCTTCCGTTTCATACTTGGCTCACCAAGCATCCACGTGTTTATACAAAGCAAACAGTTAATAGCCCACTCAGCCTCCGCCACTATCTCAGGCTAGTTAGCCTCCTCTGTATATGTTACATACGTTTTTTTGGAGTTTATGTAACTTGGCCTCCTTTTGAAGCTATTGTGTATTTACTGGGCCTCCTGACACTGTTGCCAATTTTTCAGTTAATATTCAATTCCACAGCATGATAACAAATCACGCGGCCTGTTGAAACGTTTATCCGGTAGTAGAAAGTTTGAATTTTGCTTCATACTCTGAAATGAAATTTATTTCAGTAGTATCGTATAACGAGAATATATAATCCACTTTCGATCATTCTGAAAATATTCAAGAAATACTGGCTTAGGAGAGTTCCTAAACATTATACTAGACAATAAGTATTCCATGATGAAAGCAGTAAACTATATTGGGTATATTTTGTGCTTATTAGTCTTCATTAATAGTAAAAATTCCCGATTCAAATTCTAACGTTCCACGATCTTTCACTACGGTTGACCACTCTTATTTTATTTTTTATCGAAATTTACCAAAAATCCAGTTGGTATCTATACATCAGTAAAAGCTCTATACTGGTCACTGTTTTTGCCGGTCTTTGGTCACTTTACTGGTAAAAGAAAGTGCAAACTTAAGTACTATCAAAAGACACAGGCGATGGAAATTTTAAATACTAAATTCAATTGGGGATTCGCTGGATAATTAGTAAAATATTGCCAAAAGCCTTCTTTTGAAGGCGGCCACTACTGTTCATTCCATCCCTCCAAGAATACTTAATGCCAAAAAAACATAGGAAGTGCAGAAGGAATATTTCTAGTTGTTCAGATTGTATAATAAATATTAATGTCAATGACATTCAAAAAAACATTTGAATGTTATATTATATGTGTAAATAATAAAAATTGTAAAGAAAATTGTTGACTCTTAACACCAGCATCTGAAGTAATCAACTTTCAGTTCAACTGTTGACTTGAAATTACATTTCTAAAACTTACTTTGAAATTTATACTTTCAACACTTGCTCGCAATAACATCATAAAAACGCGCGCCGTCGATAGCAATTAGTTGGTAAATAGCCGCCACTAGTGAATAGTTATATTTATGTGTTGCATTTCGAGAAAAAAGTGACATAACTGCTCTCGAGTGATTTTAGCGATCCACTGCGAATGGCGCCTCTCGAACAAAAATGTATTTTCGCTCCCAATACATACCTAATATTTGAACTCATAGTCAAACTGCAATGCTCATATCATACACTTCCTCATTAAATAGTGCGATCCATTAAAACCCCAGACTATACCATTGAAGGTTGATTCTGAGTATCAATAAATAAATTATTTAGATTTGGAGAGATTTCCATGACTTTAACTTCAAAACTAACGGTATTTTCATTTTCACCCCTTTGGGGATGAAGTATCAAAAAACCTTCATAGTGGTTACTCATGTCATCATAGTCTAGTAGAGGAGTGAGTTTCCTGCGAAAAATAGTTACAAGCCTTCTGAATATCTGAGCGATGGCTCATTCGATTCGGGATGTCATTCTGACGAAAATGTGCTAGTTTTTCAACACAAAACAAAAAATAAAAACAGCCTTAGTTTTTTGGTAGTAACTCAAGAACTCTTGATGATAGATGAAATAAAAAAACAGATTCTTAAAGACGAGAATATTCACTATGAAAAATTTAACACGGAAATCTATATCAATTATTTATAATTTTGATTCAACGTTGAAAATAGGGCTACGCGCGGGCGTTACGGCAGGAGTACAGCACCTCTTGAGAGAGCAATTCAAATACAATATTTTTTATACTATCAAATATAAATTTAAAAATTCAAAAAAATCAAGGTATCAGCTGAACACCTGAGAGAATATAATATCGTTATTTTGTTTTCCTTGAATTTTGATAATCGGAGGCTATTGTTAATTAAGTAGTTTTGTGGGAATCACCGTTTTTATAAAAACCGATTAATTGTTTAGAGAGTGACTCCATATTTTATTTTGCTTTCTGGAGCACATTTTACATGTGTACTCAATGATATCATGCAGAAATTGATAAAGAATTGATTATTTTGTTAATTATAGATTTCTGAAAATTACAAAATATGAGATATCGAATAAACATTGTATTTTTTTGATATTCCACATTATTATCAGTTTTATGTCTGACAAAGACATTTCACAACGTTTATTATATTCTTTTTAAAATTGTTTTTTTTTTCATTTTCTCATTATTTAAATAATATATTTAGGTTTTTTTTCCAAAATGCGGAATTGGTTATTCTCCACCTAAAAAAAAAAATTTTTTTTTTCATTAATAATTCTTTATTCAGTTAACAATTAGTTATAAACAAACTTTCATTGACGTTGATTTTTTTTGAGTGGTACACAAAATAATAAGAACAACCATATACAACAAACTGTGTGTGTTTCTCATATTTTGTTACCTTTAGAAATTTATAATTACCAAACTAAGTAACTTTTAAACAATTTTATAGCGTGATATAATCGAGT
This sequence comes from Gonioctena quinquepunctata, assembly GCA_018342105.1. Taxonomy (NCBI): domain Eukaryota; kingdom Metazoa; phylum Arthropoda; class Insecta; order Coleoptera; family Chrysomelidae; genus Gonioctena; species Gonioctena quinquepunctata. Next base: position 11,302 of record JAFIRS010003255.1, on the reverse strand, counting down.
ACACTGTAAAATGTGCTTCGGGAAGCAAGAAATCATGAAGTCAATCTGTGAACAATTATTCGGTTTTTAATGAAATCGGAGGTTCCAAAAAAACTACTCAAATAACAATAGCCTTACATTATCAAAATTGAATGAAAAAAAAAATCCCAAAATTACATTTTTCTAATGATACATAATACAATAATTTTTTTGAATTTTTAAATTTATATTTAGTAATATAAAAAATATGTTATGTGAATTGCTCTATCGAGAGGTGCTGTAGTTCAGCGGAACGCCCACGCAAAGCCCTGTTTTAATTTATCGTTGAATTAAAATTATTAATAATTGGGATAGAGTTGCGAGAGTAACATTATCACAGAAAATCTATCTTTTTTTTCAATTTTCCCGATAGGCGATAGTTTTTGAGCTTTTTCCAAAAAACTAGAACCGTTTTTATTTTTATTTCCGTTTTTTGTTAAAAAAATCGAAAAATACGACTTTTTTAGAATGTCATCTCGAATCGATTGAGTTTGATACACGGATTTTTCCTAAACAACATATGTTATAAAAGGAAAAAAATATTATCCCATAGCGCATGGTTTGGAAAATATTTTTATTTGTGGAAATATTGGTTGAGGATTCAGTAATATATATTGATATTACTTATCATTTCATTATAAAAAAAAAAACTTCTCGATACCTACTTTCAATTTCGAAAATGTGTTTTTAATGGTACCCCAGTTTATTTGGATCTATTTTCCTTAGTTTCCTTCCAAGAAGAATTGAATATATTATTCATTGAGCATAATGATTTCTATTCAATTTCATTATTTCCTATACTTTCAAATCCTCAATAACACAGTGAATAATTTTCTTCGGTAATATAAATGAATGATTTTGAGTAGTTTTCAAGATCTGTGAAAGAATGTTCCTCTTGCATTCGATTTTCTGTACCATTTAGAACTCTCACTTATAAGGTTTTCTTCCTAAAATATATTATTGTATTGTTATATTATTATCAACTAGCATTTTTCCATATGTTTTCATCTAGCTTATGGCTCAGGCTATTCCGTGATTTCGTTTCCCGTTATCCTGTTATCCCGTTATCTCGTTTGGGTGGCATAATTGATTTGACAGCGGAAGTAATTTTTTGTGACGACTATTTCAAATTCACCAATCCCTTTCCACCCCTGTAGATATGGCATTTTGAATGAAGTTTAACACGATTTATTTATTCGTGACAGAGAGCCAAAACACCTATTTTCATTATTCTAACTCAAAAACTCACGGAACCCTAATAAACATTTTCAGCCCCCATTTCGCCCCTTTAGTAGTTGAATTTCTAAAAACACTGGAAAACAAATGTCTTCATATGTAAAAAGACCTCAAATATCCATTTTCATGATCCTAACTTAAAATGTTTCACCCCTCATTTGACCCCTTTAGGGTTTGGATTGCTGAAGACACTGAAATACCAATTTTTATGAACCCAAGTCGAACACTAAGGGTACTCCAGTACAAACTTTCGAACCCCATTTAACCCTTTTACCCCTTTAGGGGTTGAATTTCCAATAATCTGAAAATACGTGTTTCGTTATTTGAGAAGAAAAGGCCAAAAATAGCAGTTTCCATGACTCTAACTTCAAAACTAACAGTATCGTGATTTTCACCCCTTTAGGGATGGAGTATTGAAAAAAACTTGGTTATATACTCATGTCATCATAGGAATACGCTATCAAAATTTCAGCTCTTTGTGTTGAGTTATTTGGTCTGGGCGTTGAAGTTAGTGAATCAGTCAGTCAGGACATGTAATTATATATGTATAGATTATTTCAATTCATTAGTGTCTATATGTATATGTTCTGTTGACTATTTTTTGTTGGTATATTTCTGAAACAATGGGCTACTGATTTTATAACATAACTTGTGTCACACACCCAAAAAATTCCATCCTTTTTTTGTACATTTGAACAGTAGCATGTTCTGATTAAAATTGAATTCATTTGAGTCGTTTACCTGAAAATTTTTCATGATTTTTCTGTAATCTTGAACCTTGGAATACCCCAGATTCCTACATTCAGTTAATTAATAATCCATTCTGAGCAACCTCATTCAGTAACTTTCGTGGTACACAATATAATAACCGAAACTGAATAATACAAATCAAATACAAGACACATTACGAGAATATAGATTTTCTGATATGTGGAAAACAATGCAAGCGTTTTTTCAGGTTCACAAAATACTCAACTCACACGAGAATATATTCAAGTAGGGATTTTACATGAAGATTGTTTTCATTCAATGAAAGAAATAAATTTTTTTTTTGCTTGAGAAGATAGCGAAAGTTTGGTGTCCTTTTGTTGAATCTTGCATGAGAAATTGTTTGAGTGATTTGTGTATTACATTGTCAAAGTACCTTTTCTGAAATGGTGAAATATCGCAATATTTCAGTGGACTCCCGAATAAATCTTGACGTAATCGCAGTAATATAAATTGCGGAATCAATGAGAAAAAGTATTCACCAGGCTCATTCTCAAATATTTGGGAGGCAATTGCAGCTTCCACAATTTATTTCGTTCGTGCGCGGAAAGAATACATGTTTCTTGATGACAATCTAAAATGAATGATATTTGTGTGCATCCCCTGTGTTGCCAAATTGGGGGAAGCCCAGTGACCTTCGAAAGTATACGTTTCAAACACTAAAACATAAACAAAGTATATAAGCAGCGCACTTCAACGGCGAGGGACTGCACTAAATTTTAAATGGCTATCAAAAATCGGGCAACTTGGACTCCTCCATATTTTTGTGGCAAAGTGTTTGTTACTATGTTACATATCCTATGCGACATTTTTTAAAGGGTGGTTACCGGGCGTCCGTATATCGGAGGCTCGGTGACATCGGAGTCTCAGTGAACCTCAAAATTAACAAGGCCGGAGGCCCACTTATACCGTATATATATATACAGTGCTCGTCTAAAGTTCGTCCCCCCCTACTAATTTGGAGGGCTTAAATAGGAGATAAAAACCTACTTTTTCATGAAAAAATCACAGCTAGAAGTTTCAAAATGGCGGCTGAGCGCCATCTTTAATCATTTTTCAAATAGAACAACTCGTATTATTCCATTTTCGAAATCTGCTCATAATTCTCAACAGTTTTCTCGAGAATACTTTACCCCTAAATTCAATTATTTTCGAAATATTAACGTTTGAAACGTGACATTTTTGTCATTTCCAACCCAACCAAAAACACTAATTTTGCTTTTAATCAAGTTTGCATTGGAAGAAATCGTTGTCGAGGTAACATCTTGTTTACTGTCAAACTGAACTGCTAACTGTCAAATAGTCTGTTGAGCGCCTAAATCCTTTTATGGAAAGTGTGATCATGGCTCGTAGTTAAGACGATGAATTTGAAGCAGTTTTGATATTTGGAAAAGCTGGAAGAAATTATCATCTAGCAGTCCGTATGTTTAATGATATTTGCGCAAACTTTTAAATAAGCTCCAAGCAACTGCTACGCTGAAAGATGCTCCAAGATCAGGAAGACTGCCTCTTTCAGAAGAAAAAAAGGTAGAAATTGTTGCTGAAATGGTAATCAATCCGACTCAGTCGAGGTCTGCAGTTGCTGAATCCAGTGGAGTAAGTTCTGAAAGTGTCCAACGAGTCCTAAAAAAAGAAAAGTTTTATCCCTATAAATTGAAGATCCTGCATGCTCTCACGGAGGATGATCCAGACCGCAGGGTTGAATTTTGTGAGTGGTTAACAAGAACAATTGAAGGACAACGGAGCTTCCCAAAACGTGTATGTTTCGCAAACGAATGCACGTTTTTCCTTCATGGAAAAGTCAACAAATAGAATGTACGATACTGGAGCGATACTAATCCGCATATTTTTAGAGAGAGACATACCCAGTTTCCTAAAAAGGTGAATGTTTGGGCGGGGATTTTGGGCAATCGCGTTGATGGACCGATTTTCATCAGATGCAATCTTACAGGAGTTCTTTACAGAAATCTTTTAGAAACTGAAATTGAACCTCGAATAAGACAAATTGTATTAAACAATCAGGAAGAGTTTGAAAATCGTGAAATCATATTTCAGCAGGATGGGCACCTCCTCATTCCGATCGCATAGCTAGAGAGTTCTTCGATACAAACTTTCCTGGGCGATGGATAGGTCGCAGGGGAAGTAAAGAATGGCCACCAAGATCTCCGGATCTTACACCTCTAGATTTTTTCCTTTGGGGGTATCTGAGAGAAGCTATTCATGATAGGGCACTTTTTTGTCGAAATTCAGGAGGGGGGCACATTGAACACGATGAAATAATTGTTGTGGTGAAATAAAAGTGTTATTCAAAAATAAATTATAATTTATTAGCTAACTAATTTGTTTTGATTGTGAATTTACAGAATACATTCGTAGGCTTCGAGATTTTCCGGTAGTCGGTACTGTTTATCCTTAATAAACTCTCTTTACCCCTCTTATTAGTCGAATTCATCAAGAGATTCAACTACAAATTAATAACAACGTTTGGTTAGCAAAATGTTTTACCGGAAGTGACCCAAAATCCATACTTGATTTTAAGCCGAAATGTCACTTTTCAAACGTTAATATTTCGAAAACAATCGATTCAGGAGTGAGGTGTATTAGAGAAAACTGTTGGGAATTATGAGCAGATTTCAAAAATAGAAGAATATACGGGGTGTTCTATTTAAAAAAATAATTGAAGATGGCGCTCAGCCGCCATTTTGAAACTCTTGGCTGTGATTTATTTATGAAAAAGTAGGTTTTCATCCCATTTAAGCCCTCTAAATTTCGTTGCGATATACCGGGTGGTTAAAAAATTAGCAGGGGGGAACGGACTTTAGACGAGCACTGTATACATATTACCTGTGAGAACCGTTGAGGAGATCTCTCGACTGTCTTCCGTCTCCATCATCAGAATAATTCCGGGCCTCCATTATATTGTAGCGTCAACAGAACCACATATGTGTCCCAAGTTTCAACAGAAACAGTTCACAGGTGTGAAATCAATAATTCATCCCATATTTTTCTACCTTTAGAGGTATACTTTTTTCAAATTCGAATGGAATCATCTAAATCGGATAACACAGAATAAGTTATGGGTGTTAAATCGGATAAGATGTAAAAATGCAGTGGGTGAACCTTCAATCATCCCCCATTTTCTTACCCTTAGGATCGGATTTTTTTTTCAAATCCAAATGGGACCCACTTCGAGGTATACCCTATCTATTAAAAAAAGAATCACTAGTCTGTGAATAGATATGCGTGGTCATACATAAAAAAATATACCTGTCGACTAGAGAACTTCCTGCTTTTTTATTGTTGGTTAAACAAAAAATATACGCGTCGACTAGAGAACCTCCTTCTTTTTTTTCGTCGGTTAAAAGACTGCGGCCAAAACTCCTGTGGAGGAATTTGATTGCCAAGCTCCTATTGTCACTGTTAGCAGAAACTGAAGGCTCCAATGTTTCATCTATTATTGAGGTTAATTTATTTTCTTTTATCGAGCTGACTAGTTAATAATGAACATTTCCTATGGGGATTCATAACACCGTGTTGTCAGATAGTGTAAGTATAAATTTGAATGATTGTGATTTCATGTGATACTGGTGAATTCATTTGCCGAAGCAGAAACCTCCGCCCTTTCAAATTGTGGCAGATTTTCTCAATAAAGTTTGTTATTTCTTTGGACGATTGTGTTTTTGTTACCAGACAAATGAGGGTCTCTCGATGTGGGTATCACTTTAAAACGATAAATACGCCAGTAGATAATAGTATCACCATCTTCAAACGGGCCCATTATTGAATATTTTTGGAGGCCTAAAATTGCGCTAAATCACTCAAATTACCCGATCGGGGAAATTGAAAATATTATTGAGCTAGGGCAATAATTCAGAATATATTGAGTGTGAGTATTTTAAGTTTTTTGCGCATAAGAATATTAATCTGTTTTATTTTTCAAATGTGTGATGACATTTTTGAGCTGTGTTCATTCGTTGTTTCAATACTTGTTACGTTTGTTCCTGACCAGTTTAATAATTTTTTTCTGTATTTAATTCTGTAAAATCTACTTGAAAAAAACTAAAACCAGATCAATTTTCCTAGGTGTAAAGATTTTTTACTGTGGGCTATATAATCCGACCATATTGGTAATAGAGAGTTGAAGTGTTTGATTCACATTAACCTTTAATACTTAATACCTCGAACCCCTTGACTTATATGTCATTGGAGAGGTCAGGATGAGTGCATACAGACTAAAACAAACAAAAAACTGGAGAATCCGAACAACTGGACATACCAGAATCACTCATGTAATCAACATCGAAGAACTCGAAATGATTTCAGACTACATGCAACCCCTATACTCATTCGAAAATCCATTCGAAACACGAATTGGCGGATCTGGATGGTATACAGACGGTTCAAAGACAGTTGAAGCAACGGGAGCAGGAATACATGGGGTGAGGCCAAGAAGGGATTACATAATACCACTTGGCAAATGCTCCACGATATTCCAAGCTGAAACACATGCTATTATGGTATGCATTCAGAAGAATCTAGAAAGTGGTTGAAGGAAAAACACATCTACATTCTATCTGACTGTCAAAGTGCTATCAAAGCACTCAACTCTATACAGATTAAGTCTAAACTGGTCTGGGACTGCCTCCAGAACCTCATCGAGCTGGCAGAACACAACAAGGTCACCTTGATGTGGGTGCCAGGTCATAGAGGCATTGAAGGCAACGTAAAAGCGGACCAGCTTGCAAGACAAGCATCTGAAACGCTATTCACAGGGCCAGAACCTGTACATGGGATTACCAAAAACCGATGCAGGACCCTGATCGACGAGTGGATAAAAAGAAGACACCAACAATATTGGGCAAATACACAGCAAAGTCATGGTGAGGCATCCAATCCGGACCCTGACGGCTGACCTTCTGAACCTGAACAGAACGAAGGCACGTATAATAATAGGTTTGTTGACTGGACACTGCGGCCTAAGAAAACACCTAAACACCATGGGAGTACGCAGGGAAACCGTGGAGTGTAGGCTATGTGATGAAGAGGAGGAAACAGCTTCTCATATTATCTTCGACTGTGACGCCCTAAGTAGTAGGCGACACAGAACCTTTGGAGAGATCAGCCCGGAAACAGGCATGAATCCGAAGAACCTTATCAACGGGCTACCAAACCTAATTAAAGGCACAAACCTATTTGAATGAGGAACCACTGACAACAGAGTGATACAATAGACTCCAGCTGGTCGCAGTGTCAAGGGAAGCTAAGTGCCAACCCTGTCTCTGGCTCGTCAGCTTTCAACCAACCAACCAATCAACCAACCTACGTACGATGCAGAAATATAGCGTTTACGTATAACTACCAAGTAGAGTTCAAGTGAAAGTCGATACTTTCTCCTCCCCTTTTTTTGTGGAGTACCCTCAGAACAATAATTTGACATGAGCTTCTGTGACTGACTGAATATTTTTTTATTAACATTTTTATGTTATGTTCTTTGGTCAAATTTAAGTGGTTTGAAATTTGAGAAAATGGACGGAATCCTGGAGGCTGTAGTACTAGAGGAGGCAGTGATCATGAGGATGATTTAAATGATGCAATTTTTGAGAAAAAGCAGAGTTATATGGAAGTTTTAGTTTGCCGAATACATCCAACATAGAAGCTAACAATTGGTTTCGTTTCGAAAAGGCAGTGTTAGCTACTGAATTAGGTCTTCCAGGGATAATGTAACACAAGTAAGAATTTGATAAAAAGCAAAACTTGTTGGAAAATGTACTTGCATATTTTTTGTAGATGTCTTCAGAAAATCTGGAACGTCATTTCGTGTTGTTATGAAAATATCAAACCACAATTAACACAGTACACAGTGAGGTTACCAAGTAAAGAGGAAAAAAAACATTGAAAAATAAGCGCAACAAACTTCGGTCCGGGGACGTGCTGTGTCAACTGTTATAAACCTGCAATTCGAGTCATATCGACCTCATTTGGTTGTTTTTCGAATAACGTTACGTTCATTTTTGACGTTACGTGAAATCGCGTAGGGTTACGTACATACGTAGAGCTGCCGAAAACGCAAACGTAAAGAATTGCTTCCTGCCCATGCTTAGCTGTTAGTTTTCACGTTTACGTTCTTGGCTGCACTTCAACTCTCTAACCTAGCCCAAGTGCAGTGCAAATAGTTTTGACAATACGTATATCAGCCACATACTTACCTATTATGCTGTTGAAAAAAATATTCAACATATTCAGGTTCATTGGGAAAAAAATTTACATTATGATGGGTCATATTCCTACCTTATATAAAAAAAGGAGTGATTATAATAATACTTATATATTATATACAAAAATACATTTCTGAATAAGATAAACAGATAAATTACACAATTTTTATCCCCAATAAAATATTACATAACATGGTATTGTGATATTGCCTAGATTCGAAACTTGTCACAAAAATATTGTTGCGTCTCAATGGCACTTATACTTGCATAAAAGACAATGCACAAGTAACTTAATTTCAATATTAATGTTATCCATCCTATATCTACTTTTAAAAAATAATTTACAACAACGGATTGTTTTCAAGTTGGTAACAACCCACTCATCTGTGAAGTTTTATTATTAGAATAGTAACAGATTTTATATTTTTTGTTAACAAATAACAACTTCGTTCTGCCTATAAATCAGATTACACTCTACTTCTCGAGTGGACAATTATTTCACAAATATTGCTTTCTGAAAGATTCAAAGCATCCATTATTCACAAGTCTAGAGTTTTTTTTCATAGAAAAATTCAAGGAGTTATTGATTTCCTAAATGCAATTCCACGATAAAATGGTACTGCTTTCTTTTTTTTTCAATGAGAAAAAGAGTACCAGGATCATATACTGATTCAGTTTCAAATTAGATATATTTTCGGTAGATTTTTTTCAAATTCACTAATTGTTAACTTGAGCAAATTTGGAATGCAAATACAACAACTAAAATATAAAGATATATTCAACATTAAACATTATTTACATTAGAAACAGGTATAGCTTAAAATTAATTAGAACAACTGTACATTCGTATTGAAAAAGTAATAATCAATTCTGATTGTAATATCATGTGGTATTCTAACTAGAATTTCATAAATGAACCTTATAATGCGGGATATGATACAAAGTATAATAATTCGAGAAATGTGATACAAACAGAATTTCAATAAAAGAGACAAGGTTATCGATCAATTATTTTTTTAATGAAATAGTACTTTCTAACCAATGTTAATGAAGTTCATTGCAAATGGAAGAAAATGGTGGTAGAATGAAAGTATATTAAAGAAATAAATGTTTCTTTCAGGAAACATGGTTACTCTAATTGACAACAATACTTCTGAACAACTTACAGAGAGATATTTCGTTGTAGAAAAAAAATGTACCTAACATGTATAGCAAAGACAAGCATCTCGAAAATTGTGTTTATGCCAAGTTAAAATGGTTTCGAATTTCTATATCATTTGGAATTTTCTCAACCAGGTTCAACACAATATTCGATATTTCAAAAAGTCCATTCAAGATAAATTCGTAGAATAATCATCAGTTTGTGTCTGCTACACTTATGTATATAATAAAGTTTCAATTTCATCCAATATTCTCATATTAAACCGTATAACATAATATGCCCCACGAAAAATTGTCTCAAGGTGATATTCTCTTTCCGAACAACAATCATACGTGACCACCCCGATATAATACTAAGACAATTTACAGAAATTATTAAATCATATAAACTAGTTTCGATAATGTGGACACGAAAAATATTCTTCAAAACCTTAAGTATACACTTAATATATACATTATTTGTATCTATAACCAATTAACAAATGTAAACAAAGATGTGACATCCCGTTAGCCATGACTTCAAATATTATGGCATGGATGGCGGACCGCTATGCAAATTTCTTCTGTGGATCTGAAAAAAATAGGAACTGTTCAGTATGGGTGTGGGTTTATGTACATACATTTTCGCGACATACTTTGGAACTCCTACGAATATTTTGGAATTACCTCTCATGATTTCATACATTTATTTTTGTACCAGAAACATTTGATCTACAAAGTTTCTATTTTCCCTAGAAGACGACTAGATAGTAGGAGATTTAAGCCGGTTCTGGGTCTCCCCACCACTATGACGTCACGTGTGACCTTGAATGGTTGCAGGTGTGCAATGTGTGTGTGTTTGACCTTGAGATTTGACTTTGAGATTTGTCATTGAGTTTTGACATTGGGTTTGGTCGACTTTGAGATTCGACTACAGTTGTGACCTTGAGTTTGACCTTGAGAGTCATAACATTAAGTATCGACTTTGAGATTTGACCTCGAGTTTTAATGTTGGGATTGTTTCGGCAACCTCAAGATTTGATCTCGATTTTTGTTTGATCTTGACTAAAGTTGTGGTGTAGGCATACATTTTCTGTGTAGTCATGACCTTCATGAATCCTTGCACTCTCCAAGCGAGGAGGACGTTTGTCCTGTGAGAGAGCTGAGAGTGAACTGCAGTATTGATGAGTGCGCTGAATGTCAAGAGAATCCCCTCAAATCCATACAGATTGCGCATCGCATCGGACGTCTTGTAGGGTGGGGATATTTCATTGAAATATTCCAGGAGAAGAGTATTTCGAATCAGTGTCTCCTCCAGTGAGCTATTGAAAACAAGTTGTTGAAATGTATTCATGTGATTGTGGTAGAGCTTTCACCCGTAGTGATAATCTTCGTCGACATCAACGGGAAACTTGCCAGGGAGGTCCTTCAGTGAAACGAGTTAAATTGAACAATAGTGATGACTCACCACCTGTTTCACTCTATACATGTGAATGCTGTAATGTGACATTTCCATATTGTCAAGTCAACTCTCACAATAGAACACTCGCACACAGGACGAATTCATGTGTTCACTTGGGAGGTGGTGTACACCTCATTAAAAATGCATTCAAGTGTCGCATTTCCAGCTACAGAGTATCTAGTGAGAATATGTATACAGAGTATGCACCTTTTTTCAACGATATTAAGCCCAAAGTACTCGAGTTGTTGGAAAAAAACATCAAACTACACAACTCCATCAAGGTCAACATGGAAGTATTTGGAAGTTATGTCATTCAAACACAGGAATTGACAGATATAAAATCATTCAATTCTCCCAATCGTATAGCAGATCGCTCGACTGATTTGAATGGATTATTTGACGCATTTCGTGAAATTATGATAGCCCAAAGTACGGAGTTTGAGGAGCGTGATTCAGGTTTGTA